>APFE030878862.1:45313-101240 GCA_000404065.3 Pinus taeda
ATTTGTCTTGATGATAAATATTCAATGTCAGAATCTAACTGAAATTGTGTGAGGTCATATTCTGAAGATGTCTCAAAAATTTCTAGTGTGTTTAGAATTTGACTATCTTCACTGATTTCAGAAATGGTAAAGACAAGTTGTATAGTGTCCTCATCATCGACCCATTCGTTGTCTCCTACTTCTGTAATTGCTTTTGTTGGAGGATACAAATTAAATTTCTTTGTCGAATTACCATAAAAAATGTACATATCCCTGGATCTTCAACTAATGAAAGCATCAGCTGTGGCTAGCCAAGGTCTTCCTAAGATAAGTGGGTGCCCTCCTAGATTACTCTTGGGAGTCAAAATCATGAAATCTATTGGATATTACCAAGAATCTAAGGAGACTAAAATTTCTTCTAATACATCGTCTGGTTTGATTATTGATCTATCTGCAAGTTGCAGTAAAGTAGGTTTAAAAAGAAGATTAGGAAGTTTAAGTTATTCCATAGTCTGTCTACTCATAATGTTTATAGCAGCCCCTAAGTCAATCAATGTGTTTGGAATTTCTATCCCATTTATATGTGTCTTAACAATTGGACTACCTGGATCTACATACTTTTGCATGGTAATTTTTCCCATCATGATATCTGCAATTTTTCCTACCAGGTGGATTTTTCTTGTATCTCTTGGTTTCCTTCCTGGTCTTTTGAGACTCAACTCCTTTATTGTTTTTGCTAGAATAGGAATCTATCTAATGGCTTGTAGCAAGGGAATCTTGATACAAACATTCTTTAATTCATCTAGAAAATCATAGTCAGGCAACAAGATTTGTTTTGCCACCCCTTTATCGATTTGTAATCTTTCAGAGAAAGGAGGTGTGGATGAAGATGCAGGTTGCTCAACTATAGGAGTTGTGGGGGTTGAATTTTCTTTCTCTTTTTGAGTGTTTGAGTTCTGAAGAGATGCTTCCTCAAAACCCTTATTGACTTTAAGATAGCCCTCCTTAGAGGTATCTTGCTCTTGGACATCTATAGAAGGTTTTTCTGAAACTCTACGAGATCTGAGTTGTACATTATTGAGAGAAACAATCATATAGGTAGGAAATTGTTGTCCTTATATCATGTAAGTATTCTGAGGATTTTTATTGTTAGGATTTGGCAATGGCTGAGTGGGTAGTTGATTTGTCTTTTGTTGAAATGGAAGCATGAGTTGAGGATTTGGATTTTGTTGAGAAGGTTGTTGTTGTGGAAATGACAATGAAAGTTGTGGATTTTGATTTGGAAGTTATGGAGTTTGTTGATTTTGAAAAGATGGAGGATATTGATAAAATTGAGCAAATCTGCCATAAGGATTTTGCATCCCTTGTGCCCATGATTGATATGGATTTTGAGGTTGGAGCTAAGGTTGTTGCCAAGAATTCCAATTTGGCGGGGGTTGAAAATTCATATGGTTGTTAAACCCTGGATTTTGTTGCCCCTGCCAAGGTCTTCTTGAAACAAAACAAAGAGATTCTATTGAATTTGGATCTTCTTGAAAGACAGCTTTGAGCCCAGGAATTGAAGGACAATCCTTGGTCTCATGATTTTTCGAGCAAATCATACATGTTTCTACAACTTTTTCATCCAAGGGCCATTACCTTAGAGCATGTTTCTTCCTACATTTCGGGCAAAAGATGGCTAGAGCATCAGTTTCTACTTTCTGCTTGTTTTGCATTTTGAGGGTGTCTAGTTGTTCACTAAGGCTCCCTAGGATATCAGTTTTGAATTCATCAAGCATATTGCCAATCTCTGCCCTACTTACTAATCCAACTGCAGATTTGTTTGCTCTGATCAGAGAAGGATCTCTAAGCCCTTTTCCCGTTTTAGATTTTCCTCTTGAGAGATGGACACATAGTTCTGCTATGTCACGAAGTGGAAGTTGAGAAATGTCTCCCTTCCCCATATGTTTAAAATATCTATCCATTCATATCTAATAGCTTTTAATAGAAGTGCTTTCAAATTTTCCTCATCTAAGCTACTTATTTTTGCTCTCTTTAAATTGTATTGAAATCTTTCAAGTATATCCTCCAAGTTTTCATCTTCTTTTTGCATCATCTCAAATACCTCATCCTTGTGATTAGTGGGCATACAATAATCTAGGTATCTATCCAAAAATGTTTGTTTCATATCATTCCAAGTCCTAATAGATTGGGTGACTAATCCCATGAACCATTTCAAAATGGCTCCCTTTAATGTTGAAGGAAACAGTTTGAGTTTTTGAGAGTCTTCCATATAGTCATAGGTTCGGCACACGACTTCAAACTCAAATAGAAACGTTTCAGGATCCTCACTTCGCAATCCATAAAAGTTGGGGAGGACAGATGGTGCGATGTTTTTCATCGTTGTGTGAGTTTTCTCATCAACTATAGGGAATCCAAATGAGTTATCTCCTTCCCTATTTCTTCCATTATTACCTCCACCTCCACCATTGTTGCCTCCATTATTTCCTCCTCCTCTACCTCTACCCCTAAATCCATTTACTACTTCCTCCGTCATGATAGTTTCCTCAGAGTCTTTTGGTTCTTCTATCAAGTGTGGATGAGTGAGAGTTTCTTCCTTTTCTCCTTCAGGTGATTCTACTTCTTTGATTACAATATGCTCTCCTGTAGAAGTGAATAAAGGGTCTTCTCCTAGATGAGATTTGGTAGATAATGTAGGAGAATCCTCTAATTGAGCTGCTGCTCCTTGAATTCCAGGAATATTAAGGCTAGGAGTAGATGGTGGTAAATCTTGTCTATGCCTTGAAGAAGCTGGAGTTGTGAAAATTGAGCTCTTGGCCCTAGCTATAAACCTTCCCCTAGAATCTCTTGCTCTATGCATGTCATTTTTTAATTTTTATTTTTCTCCTCAAGTTGGGCTAATAATTCTCTTTCTGATCTTCCAGATCACACTAGGTGCGAGAAGAGAGTATACTAAAGAAATTATTAAACCAATAACTCTCTTTTTTGATCCTCCAGATCACACTAGGTGCAAGACGAGAGCATACTTCAAGAAGTTACCAATTTTTCCTTTCTTTTTATTGTTGTTTTTTTCAAGAAATTGGCTACCTAGTTACACTTCCTCGGCAACGACGCCAAAATTTTTGGTCAATTTAGTGTTTCCTAAATTTCTACATTAATTATCAATCCGGGATTCATAAGCTGACGAAGTGTGGCACACTATATGTGCAAGATAACCTATTTCTTACTTTTGTCGTTTTTTATTTTTATGTTGTTTTTGGGGGTTTTTATCTTTGTTTATGGAATTCCTATTCCTAAGTTTCTAGAAGGCAAGTATGGTTATAGGTTTTAAGGCAATTATGTCATTTATAAGGGTTCCCAAAACTTAACACTTCAGAAGGTCTTAGAACATACTAGTGCAAAATAATACTTGAATCAAGAATGAAAATATGCTGCTATTTAAAACAAGTAATTAATAAACTATTGATTATCAAACTATCATCTCTGCTGCTGTCTAAATACAGAAAAATTATTTAAGCTACTGCACTCAAGGAAATCAAAGATTGCGAAGAAAGTAAAACTAAAATCAAATTACATCATTCATAGTCTGATTTCTCACCAATTAGTCTAGCTATGGCTTTCAAAGATAATCGTCAATGACATGAGCAATCCGATATCTAATTGCAAAAAAGTAAACTAAAATCAAATCACAACATTCATATTTTGATCCCTCCCCAGTTAGTCTAGCTATGGCTTTCGGAGGTAACGGTCAATGAAATGAGAAATCCAATATCTAATTGCAGAAAAGTAAACTAGAATCAAATCACAACATTCATATTTTAATCCCTCACCAGTTAGTCTAGCTATGGCTTTCGGAGGTAACTGCCAATGAAATGAGCAATCCAATATCTAATTGCAAAAAAGTAAACTAAAATCAAATCAAAACATTCATATTTCGATCCCTCGCCAGTTAGTCTAGCTATGGCTTTCGGAGGTAACCATCAATGAAATGAGTAAGTTGATTTCTAACTAACTTAACAAAGCAAATGAACAAAACTGAAATCAACAAAACATAACTGGAATTAAAAGAAACTAAGAAAAGCAAAGTCAGCAAAGGATCAATTCCATATCACTAGTTATTATGAAAATTATATACAGATGTCTGAGCTGCCTACTCTATCCTGAAACACGCACACACTGATCAGCGTTATACAAATCTTGTAAAGTCATGGACAGAAGTGAAATGTTAGAAATATATACACAAGTGAATAGCTATAAAATATGTGCAGTGAAAATAAAGAAATGATACATAAAGACTATACAGCAACAATGGAAACGAAACCTTAGTGTGCAGGGGCCCTCTGCACAACCTTGGCCAACAGGCTATCAATCTAAAATTACGTTCACGCAAGCATGTAGAACAGAGTCTTCTTATATATCTCAAAACACAGTTACAGCAATAAAACTAGTGTCACGGCACAGTGAGTTCTTAACAGCAAAATTACATTCAAAAGACTAACTATTATGCGTATAGAAACGCGTTATTTATAAAAAATGTTAGATAATTGTTTTCCTGTAAAACTACGTGAACAGAGGACACGTGAAAAACAACGTGCATGGATTTAGCATCATGGTCGTCGAGATTATGCAATCTATTGAAAGCAACTATTGGATCCACATCGTGGTTAGCCTACAGGTGTCAGCATGCCTCCAGAGATCTAGAAACAGCCACGAAAATCTTCACGTGTTTGAAAATGGAGTCCTGTTGCCGTAGGACTCTCTTGTTTGACCACCGTTGACCACGTATTTTCGTGATGAATCCGGCTAGAATAATAGGACTTGATCCATGTCCTGGTCATTTCCAACTTGCCCATGTGGCTTTCTTTGCCTGGTGACACCTGCAACCTATAGTTTAACAAAAACGGCTGCGGAAAGTTGAACTAGTGGCGGAAAGTGGCTGCATTCCGCAACTCATAAGCAAAAATCTAATTCAAACAACAAAATCAAGGACATAGTTAAAAAGCCACTTTAAATTCTCTTTTATGACTAATATGCAATGATGTTGATAGCTTAGGAGGCCCAGGTGAATGGAAAGAATCTAGGAAAATGTGTAGGAAAGATGCAAGTTCAGGGCTCAACAATCATGTGCTAATAAATTAACTTAAATATAAAATATGTATTTGGTTGTTTTGATAAACATGACATTTATTTAGGAAATTTTGATAAAAGTAAAATAATAATAATGATATAATAAAAATTTGTCTACATGTCATTCGCTTATTAATTTTTTCTTAGGTGGCTATTTTTGAGTTGAAATTACCTCTAATAGCTATTGTTATATGAGTTATTGTACATAGATTTCTTTATTTCCACTATATAGATTTTTGCTAGATAAATACTTTATATTCTTCTCATATTTTGGTTATTTATCAATTGTTTATTTTTTCTTCAATATCTCATATTTTTTGCTATTAGTTGTAGTTTTGCTTTAAATCAATCTTGAATTTTACTTCTATTCACAATTTCGAGTGGTCATCAGAGTATTTTATTGATGTTATCTAGAAACAAAGCTATGATAAAACTTTGTAACCGATATTTGTAACGATGGAACCATAGTGGATGCTAGTTAGAAGATTGAAATTTAATTGCACATCTTCCACTTTTTTTAGATAAATAGCCTTTAATTGATCAATGTTTGTTAAATATCATTTGAATCATTAACTATGTAGTGAACAAATTATTGTTGTATAAGCCATTTTCCCATAGAGGCATTGAAATCTTACAATATGATTTTCTACTAGTGAAGTTGTGATAGACTTATATTGAAGAATTAGGCATAATTTCATTTTATTTTTTACATTATTAAATTGGAATGCATGTTTATAGAAAAATGATATTTATTTGCACTAGTTTAGATTTTGAAGAAGGTATTTTGCTCTTTTTCAATTATATATTTTGATTTTTTTTTTTTCACTTCTAACATATTTGAAGATTTATACCAATAATTATGTGACATATTAGGAAAAATACTAAACCAATTCTTCACATAAAGTGACTGCACTTCACAAGCTTACTAACCTTAGTTGATAAATTAATGTCTCAACACAAATATGATTGTTGAAAAACATCATATTTAAATTCACCTCTTAATACATAACCATGGATTTTCTTATATTGTTCCAAAGCCAATTCCACAATCAAATGCATTTCTTATTATATATCAGGATATAAGATATGATGACTATTAATTTTCAATAGATACAACATAATATTTTTTACTACGGTTTTGAATCTTGTATTTGGTTCCTAGCAATGATCATGTCATTGCCAATTTTAAGAACCTCATCAAGTTACTTTGGAATAAGTGATTGATCCATGTGGATACTCACAATAAAAAATTCAAATTGATTTCATTTTCTTCCAATTTTTTATACACAATGAATAGCTCACATAGAGTTTTCCAATGCAGTTTGAATGAGGTCAAGAGGAATTCATATGCAAAAGATATGGTTTGTTGAAGTTTTAGTAAAAATGGAAAAATATAAAATGAAATGACTAAAAGTTCTTTTGATTTTAGGTGCTCATGCATTATGTATTTTTCATTTTCATTTTAATAGAAAACGAATAAAAATCTAATAACTACGTAGCATTAGTGCAAAAGCTACATAGTATTGTAATTCTCTAGCCTTGCAGTAGAGTTGAGATATTCATGTATTTTTTTTCCTAGTACAAGGGAGATTTCATATATTTAAGGAAAGTTGAGATCTTCATGGAGAGTTGAGATTCTCATAGGCATGGTTGAGATATTTCCTTAAACTAATCCCTTGAATGGTGCCAGATCCTAATTTGTGGGTTCTTGAGAGTTATTTTATCCTTGATACGATGAGGTAGTTATCAAATGAATAACTATTTAAACCCTCTTTGGAGAAGGAAGAGTAAGGCTTGGACTCATTAAGCCATTTGAATGCTTTGATTTATCAAGCCCCTCTATTGGGAGAGATTTTGGTAACCGTCTTCTAGAAACGCTCACAAGTGCAACTCGTACATTGTTTAAATCACAGTTAAGGAAATGGTGAATTTGTCATTGGTAAAAAAAAATTAATCTGTCTCTATATTCATATAAAACTTTTGATGGATGCCACTACTTCTATAGAGTTTTAGTGAACATGTAATAGTTCATTTTGGAGGATTTTTCGTTATCTCAAAGAGGTATTTTGTAGAATTTCATTTTGTTTAATTTTTTTGTGAGAGATAATCCATTGAAAGGAAGGGGTATATTGTAGAATTTCATTTGTTTTATTTTTTGTGAGATATAATCCATTGAAAGGACAAAGGTCTGCAGACAATACAATGACACGACTTTCATGTTTCGAGAAGTCTTTTCTCCCTCGACAAGATACAACATGTCAGGTATCTTATATCATCGGATACGTCTCTCTGATATCTTAAATGGGTATTTGATGGAATTCAATTTCATATCTTATAGTGAAAGTTATGAGTAAATTTGTAAGTGAAGTTAGTTACAATGCACAATGATCTAATTATATAAGGTCATTGCAATTGTTTAAAAGGTTTGTTAACACTTTTTCTACTTTGTATTAGCCATTTGTTCCATTTACAATTTGGAAATTTATATTTCTTGGTTGCAAAAGGACAACCATAGGAAAAAAATTGGAGACAAAAAGGCTTCAAGAGATTTAAGACATAAATAAGAAAATATAGGAGGAAAAATTTGAATTGAGAATAAGATTGCAATATTTGGAGGATGAAAAGCAAGGGTTGGAAGACATACTATTGCTTCATGGAAGATTTATCATGAGAATGGTCTAAGAGATGCAATTTGAGTTACAAGCCATGGAAGAGATGTTGGAAAAAATTTAGAATGGTGAAAGAGTAGAGGAGAAGGAAGAGTCCATCATTCGAAAGAGGCCATCCCCTAAAACTAATGTAGAGTCCATGACTAAAATATGCATTGTAAGTAATCCATAATGTTCTATTTCTTCCCATCAAGATGTAGATGTTTCTTTTAGTGAATTTGAGAAGCATACTCAAGGTATTGGTTTTAAACTACTACCTAATATGGGATTTAATGAAAAGGTTCTTAACATCAATGGCCAAGGAATGACTAATCCTATAGAGGTTGAGGAAAGACCTCATTATGTAGGGTTGGGGTTTGGAAAAGTAGAAATTGAAGAATTCTCCAAGACAATTGAAGTAAGAGATGCTTCAAGTGAAGAGCCCAAGTCATTACAAGATGAACACATTCAAAGCAATTGTATATCACTCCATGATGGTAATAGTGAATGCAAGTAAAAAATAAGAAAGGTTCCTATTGTAGTGGCTACAACAACCCTCCAAAATTTTGTCTATGCTTCGATTTCAAAGCCTTTCTTCTAAACCACATTAGCCCATCTTGCACTGATCTAAGTATCCATGCTTCGACTGAGACGTACTTAGTTGATTTTCTAACTCACAAGTTGATCTCCTTACATGGTCCCACAACAGTTCTAGGCTTGCCCCAGAAAACTGTGCAATTCTTGAAGGCAACTAACCTTGCTATTGGGAATTGTGCAGTCCTAACTTCTAGTGATCCTTGAGCTCATAAAATGCATACTCATAAGGGGGAAGCCCAACATTGAGCCTAGAAATTGTGCAACCCTCACTGAGCTCAGAAACTACACAGTGCATTGAGTGGGGAAGTTGTCCAATTCCCGCAACTGCACTATCTTTCCCAGCAATGTGCATGGAAAGTTTCCCTGGAAAAAAAGAAAAAGCCAAAAAAAAAAAAAATATTATATATATATATATATATATATCCCTAAAAAATAGGGATCTATTTTTAGCATCCTGAAGGAGGCGCTTGCACTATTTTTAGAAACTTCTGCCAAGTGTCACTTTACTTGATTTTAAGCATGCGCATCATAAACCCTAACTTGACCAAATCTATTTAATCAATGCTACTAGAGGTCATTTAAACACTTGATCTTGGAGCTCTAGCGTTCCCGAGGATATCAAGGAGCCTTCAATGTAATCGTCGTCACTTTTCCGTGTGAGTTTTTCTTTTTCATCTTTTTCCATTTTTTCTATTAATTTTTGTTGTTTAGCTTGTGTGAGTGTTGTTTCACTTGTTCCTCTGCATGATTATTGTTGTTTTAACTTGTTTTAACTTGTTTTAGCTTGTAGAAGTGTTGTTTCAAGTTATAGATTGCCTTTCCCAAGTGTCACATGAATTTTCATGTTTTTGCACCAATGGTCGTTGATGCACTGGATCTTCTCACATGCTTTTTCTCCTTCAGGTTAATCAATTGCTACACTTGTTTCACATGCATGCATCAACACCTAGTCAGATTTGTACTCGACCTTACATTATCTTTTAGATATTCTTGTTTTTCACACTCCCCTTAGGTAGATCTGGGTCCCCTTGCCTTGATCTCACTTTGCATAGCTTGCACTGCACAATCTAGAGACTCAAGCCTCTAGCTTTGCTTTTGGAATTGCGTAGAGCATAGCTTTGGCTGGCTCTAACTACGCACTGTGTAGTTCCAGGAGCTAGCCTCCCATCTTGGCCACTGAACTCTCTCCTAGGCCTTGGCCTAGGCTAAACTGTGCATTGTGCAGTTCCAATCATCAAGCTCCCACACTAACTACTGGGACTGCATAGTGCATAGTTCCCACAGTCAATCAATCGCCCCTGTCAAGTAAAACTATGAAATTACTCCCATCAAGTGCCTGGCTTATGCTTTGAACTTTCCTTGAACTTGTTTTGATTTTTAGCTGACATTTTCTTTCCATGAGTGTCCTCTTTGTCCCACAAGTACAAAAGTTGTTGAGCATCTCTCAAGCAGTCATAGTTAATATAGAATCCAAGATATATGCATCAAAGGAAATTGTCCAGAGAAATACTATGGAAGAAGTTGAGTAGATATAGTTTGATATACCAGTGTATGCAGATAGTCAGTTGTTTATTGAGAAGGGAACAACACTGACATGGCATCAGATCAAAGAAACTTTTGCAGGTAACTTTAAGGCAAACTTAGATGGCCAGCAGGTTTATCTTAACATCCAACAATTAAGGTTATACAAGGTTGCATGCATGTAACCCACCTTCCCGTGTGTGGGCATCATCAACTAGATTGTGTCACATATGGATGAATAAACTATGACATTGAGCAGTGTCAACAAGAGGAAGCTTGCCACCTTTAGGACATAAGACTTTCAACAGATGTATCACTTGCCCGAGCCGGTGAAGCGCATGGATTCACTCTTTTATGCCACCCATATCTGTGTGAATACAAGAGACATTATCAAGAATTAGGTGAAAGAGCTATTGAAGTTTAGATAGAAACCCACCCATGTTTACAAGATGAAGTCCCTCAAGAAGACTTACTAGTTCTTGATCATCTTCACCTGCAGAATATATGGTCAAGGGAGCACAAAAACCTTTCATGAAGGATGGGAAGTCTTACTAGACCAGTGGGTAAGTGAGGGAAGGCCATTCAACTAGTCGAATCTATTGGCTCAACAGTTGAATTCCCATGTAGCTAAGGCTTGAAATCCATCCAAGAATGAGCAATCAAGGTTTTACATGTCCACATACTTATTGAATGCAATCTATGCCCAATAGTAGTTCCCTAGAATGAGTTGGACATGGACACCACAAGATAATGTCATGAAGATATATTGCAAGTTTATTTCCAACTACATCTATCGAGGAGCGATGGAAAGCCTAATTGACCACTTTATCATCCCATTATACAAGCTTATATCTAAGCAAGATCCACCTTGCATGTCTCGAGAAGCAATGGATGTGATAGTAAACATTACATATTGGTATGCCTCACCAGGTGGTAACATCATCAGAGTGTTTGGCAGAGAGAAGCCTTCGCGTATACTACCAAGGTATTCCACTGACAAAATGATCATATAATATGTTTCATACCACCTCACTATATGGTTGTCATCAGGGCTACATAGGAAGAAGAAAGCGTCATGGCTCACTCTTCCTTTGCGAATCAGATTGTAAAACATTAAGAACTTGAAAGATTCAGATGTCGAAGCTAAGGACATAGTGAAATTCAAGTTCGAAACTAGGGATTTTAATCTGTATGATCCCCACAATATTTTCAAGGACCATTGTACGAGTGTTTATTTTCCATGGATCCACAAGACATTTCATTGGCAAGAGGAGGATCCTTGGAGGTACTGTTACAATGCCTCCAGACTCAATGAGTCGATTAGTATAGTAAGAACTTGGAAGGCTACTCTACATAAAACAACAACTCCAGAAGCAACAACAATAGCAGTAGAAGGTAGCAAGCTAGTGTAGGACAAGGGAAAGAGGAACATTGCTAATGATCCAGAGGGAGAGAAAAGTTGCAAAATGATGGCAGATCCTATTATAGCAAAGGAAGCTTTGGAAGTGGAAGAAAAGAGAGAGAAACAAATGAAGAGCATAGAGAAGAGGAAAAGATAAAAGTAGAGGCTGCAGGAAGCAGAACTTAAGCTACGGGAGACAGATAAGAAGCTAAAAGAAGAACAAGAGTTGAGGAGCAAAGAAAGAGAAGAGAAGCAGAAGCAAGAAGAAGAAAAAAGGCAAGGAACAATGATAGAGGAAACAACGTTGATACAAGTTGATGAGCTGGAACAACCAATAGTTAAGGAAGAGAGTAAAAATAAGTAGGATCAAGGGATTTCTCATAAGATTGAGAAATTGATTGAAGTGACAGGCATGGATTTGGAATAGGAATCACAGCGGGAAGACACTAACCTGATGCTAAAAGCACTCCAGGTCATCCTTCAGTCTCCACCACCTCTAGTAGCAGAGCCAACCTCGAGCGAGAAAGGAAATGATGTTCTCCTTGATGATGATCCAATCATGGGTGTTTACAATCTATCATTTGACGAGTTCTAGAAGAGGATTGTATAGGCGCAGAGGAAGCACTTTTTAGATGATCGCACATCACCTGCATTCATCAAAGAAATGGTGACAGTTTCGGACACCAAAAAGCATCCAACTACCATTTCTCAACCCAGTTTGGCTTATGCAGGAGAAACAAGCTCAAATGTTCAGTACCTGACGACTGAGAATGAACAATTGGCAAAGAACTTGTAGGCCTCTAGGAAAGAGGCATAACAAATTTGAGCATCAACACAGAATGTAGTTTCCACATTAGGGGAGATGAGGACAACGATACTTGCAAAAGTATTAACACTTGGTGATACCATGAAGCTCTATGATGGATTTGTCATTGTGCATAAATAATTTGTATGTTTGCATGGCCTACAATAGCGGAGCAAAGAGTTTGTTCAAACTCTCAAGAATATACATGCTTCCATCTCCCATGTACAAGAGTGGAAAATGTTGTACAAGGGGGCCCTGCTTGACTTAGTGAAGAAGATGAAGCCAAAGGCAGAGCTGGAGAAATTAAAGGTTTGAATTTTGATTTAGAACAACGAGCAACTCACCTTATTCATTAGCAACACACAAGCCTCATATGTGCGGTTGTACAGTAGCTTGGATGTCTTGGTGAGAAAACACTAGATCCCATCAATCAGTTCCTCACTGATGCTAAACCCAAGAACCAAGTCAGGATGGAGATCAATGAGTACTTGGTGCAACTAAGATAAGCAGCCACTAGGGAATACTTGAAGTTGAACACACACAACATGCGAAAGTACATTGGTGGTCCTATCAAGGTCAATACAATGTTGCTCATGCTTCAGAACAAGTTGGACATAGGTTCCAAGACAATATACCCGAGTTCCATGGAGGCTAGAGTCTGCTTCGAGAAAGACATTGTTAAGTAGTTTGGGGACATCATCACACAATACCAAGCTTGGCACCAATATGTGACCAAGGAGAAGCAAGTGGAGGTTGTCAAGCTAGATTTTCCCCAAACTCCAAAAACATAGTGTTGTTTCTTGTTAGGTTGTCTCTACCTTATTTTGTCTTATATGGGTACATGTGGAAAATGTAATATTATTTGTAATTATGTTGTAAGTGAAATTCCAAGTGTTATTATTGGAATATGAAAATTTATCATGTAATGTAATGTGTCATTTAGTGAATAAGTTGAAAAGTCACAAGGGAAGTCAAAGAGTCACAAAGGGGAATGTCAAGGGTCACCCCACCCTTTGTTATAAATATAACCACATAACTCATAAAAAAAGATTTTGGTAGCCAAGCTTTTGGCTAAGCTTAGGCTTAGAGAAGGCTTGGGAGTATTGTGAAGAACCTTGGCATCTCCATTGCATAGAGTGAATATACTTCTTTGGAGGAGCAGGTGTTCTTGACTGTAATGTTCCACTATTGGGTCTATTGGTTGTTAATGGTGTATGTATGGATGGAACTTTCATTTGTAATAATAAAATCAGAGCCAACACGCTTTCCTGCATATGTTGTTTATATAGTAGGATTATTCTTGTTGTATTGGAAATGTATGTTATTTAACTTACGAATATTCTTATGAACTACTTTGTATGCATTTGTATGAACCTTGTTGGATGTGTGTTTTTGGATTAACTCATCACTTTAACTTGTGAAATATTCTAGATTTTAGCTTGTGATGTCATTTTGCTAATGTGTTCCTTTCAAGTTGTGTACTATTACAAGCTCCCAAGTGGCACACATCCTTTTCCCCTATGTGTGTTAGAACCTCCATGCATCACACTTGACTCTCCACAGGGTCACACATTTGCTCTCACCCAAAGTTATCATACTTTCCTCTGTGCGCTACTGCAATCAAGGCATTACATTAACACCCACTGCTGGGACTCCTACTCCAAATGGTGTGAGTTCTAGTTGGGACTTCATATTGGGGAGATCCCCTGAATGTTGGCAGGTCCAACACCGTCAATAGTTCCATATTTCAATCATGTGAAAAGTGTCCCAAAAGAATGCAATACATACCAGAAGAGAGATGAACATTCCAAAGGAGTTAAAGCAATTTCCCCTCATCAAACTTGCATAAAGGACAACCATAAAAGGTATAACAAGCATGATTATTCCAATGTTTTATTTTATTACAAGAAGAATGGTTATGCGGCACATAAAATACAATATGCATATCCATGTACTTTTTATATATTATGTAACCATTGTGTAGCCAAGTGTTGGAAGAGGAAGTCTTTGAAGGGGAAAATCATGTCAACCAGGAAAGAAGAAAGATGCAAAGGCCACTCTGCAAGTCAATATGGGGAGAATGGATAGAAATATTTGTTGTCTAGCAATAGGGGAAATAAATTTTTCACATATTGTAAGATAAGTGGTCATTAGGTTGATGAGTGTTGGAAGCTTCATCAACAACTTCTTTGAAGAATTGCAAGGAAGTTCTACAAGCATCCCTATAGAAAAACCTAATAGATGAAAGACTTGGTCAACCACCAACAATCCAAGAGGAATCTTATGAGGAACATCACGTGTCCAAGGAAGATTCCATCAAGAGGGAGCAACCCAAAGGCGAGCATCCGTTTGAATGGTTTGGTAAGAAATGGATAACATATCTACATTGATAAATTTTGTTTATTATGCATATGTAGCACTTGCAAAATCACTTTTTTATTTCTTCCATTGTTGAAAAGCATGAAGAAATTAATCTCATTGCATGAGAATGTATGGAGATAGATCACTCATTAAAATTGAAATTTGAAGCTGCAATATTTTTACACCATGTGTGCTGCATATCAGAACCAAAGAAGGAAAAATTGTACAAGTGATGACTTCTTATACACTTTATATGTAACATACTTTTCATGCCTTTGTTGAGTAGTGAGGATTATGGGAGTACACAAATTAGCCTCTAAGTGAGAGAAAAAAAAGTTACTTCATGATTTTGTATTTATACTTTTGGTGGACCAAAAATTTCCTTTTGTGGGGAGGTATGATTGAAGAGGATATTCACAATCAACAATTCAAGTCAGTTTCAATTTCTTCCAATGTTTTATGCACAACAGAGAGCTCACATAGATCTTTTGAACACAATTGGAATGAGGTCAATAGGAATTCATATGCGAAAGAAATGGCTCAATGAAGTTTCAGGAAAAATGGAAAAATGATAAAATGAATTGATTAATACTTCTTTTGAGTTTACATTCTCATGCATAATGTACTTTTAATTTCTATTTGTAATATAAAACAAATAAAAATGTGAGAACTATGTAGCATTGGTGAAAAATCTACATGGCATTGTAATTTCCTAGTCTTAAGTTAGAATTGAGATATTCATGTATTTGTTTTCCTAGTCTCAAGGGGGAGTTGATATCTTCATGGAGAGTTGAGATTCTAATTCCTCAAACTAATTTCTTGAATGGTTCTAGATCCTTATTTGTGGGATCTAGATAGTTATTATGTCCTCAATATGATGAGGTAGTTCTCAAATGAAGAACTATTTAAACCCTCTTTGGAGAAGGAAGAGCAAGGCTTGGACTCATTAAGCCATTCTAAGGCTTCGACTTATTAAGCCATTTGAATGCTTGGATTCATTAAGCCCCTCTATTGGGAGAGTTTTTGCAATCCCCTTATGAGAGAATGAGCCACTTGATGTGAGAAGCTTAGCCCTTAATAAAGGAGAACCAAACCCTTAGTGAGAGCATATTTTACCCCTTTGCAAAGGAGAACCATGCCCTTATTAGAAGAAGAATTCAACCCTTTTTTTAAAGGATAATCCCCCTTTTTAAGGAGAATGAATGAAGTAGTTCATGGTTTGAAGTGGACTTGGATGCATAGCCCATCTAGGTGAACTATTTTATCATATCAATTTTGCATATTAATTTGTAAGTTTGATTTTTTAATTTCAATTTAATGTTAATTTTTAAATATTACACTGATTTTCACATTAATGATGGTAAATTGAGAATTTTAAAACTTATTCAAAAATGGAGAAAAAATTAGTCAATTTTAATATGCCTGATTTCAAAGAAGCGAGGTCCACATTTCACTCCTAACAAGGGTTTATTATTTCTATCCCAATTAGCAATGATTTTATTCCATTTCCACAAAAAACTACCCATAACAACATCACATTCAAATCAAATTTGTATGATAACTTTGGACTTTCTTAGGCTTGTGATTGAGTTGTGTTTTAGGAATGGCATTGGATTTATTTGAAGAGTTTCAAATCTTCATGAGGAATGTAGAGTAGGAGTAACCATCAATAGTTACATTCCATAACATGACATCTCATTTACGTATTATTTTGAACATTTTCTAGGCAATGATGAAATCCCCACATTTTTCATTAATGTCTACGAATGCATTTCCCACAACAAAACCATATACAAATGAACTTCTCTTTGTATAAACATGGATTCACAAATTACCCTATTACAGAGCCAATTCCAGAAGAAAATGTAATTATTATTACATAACCATGGATGCAAGATTCCATGACACAAATTTAGATAAGATATAATATATTTTTTGTTTATTACAAAAAATGATATGTAAACTACCATGGATATTCAAATGGAACAATTCATTACAACAAATTTTGCAATATATGAAATCATTGGTTTATGAAAGTTATTTCTATAGATTCCATATTATTTATTTACTAGCTTTGTTCAAATTTATGAAATAACTTAAATACCAAATGGAAATAAAAGGTATATAAAAAAACCATACATGCAAATAAGAAAAACATTTATCTTTGGAAACCCAATACAAGAGAAAACCCAAGTAGAAGGTGAGACTAGCCTCTTATCTCTTTATTTCATTTGTAAAAATGAACATTCAAAGGAATGGTCACTCTTATGGAGTTACCTCTTGATACTATAGTCTGAGTGGCTACTACAAGCTCCTCCTCCTCCTTTGTTATGCTCTACAAATACCACTCCTGTATGTTTTCTCAATTATGGAAGAAAAAGAATGGAAAAGATTGGAACCCCTTTTCCTCCTAGTGGCTTGGTATTTAACATATCATGATATCCATCTGACTTCCTTGACCCTCAATGTGATAAGGTTTTAGACATTCTAGAATATTATTGAGAGTCCTCATGTGGCCATCCCCACATGAGAGTAACAGGGGGATGATGTGGCATCCACACATACCATGGTGGTCAACAAGGTATGTCAACTTATGGGATGCATACATGACCTTATGTTTCATTTTATTTGATTTCATAATTTGAACCATAATCTAAGTCATGAGTTAATTTTAATATATTCATTCTTTTAAGACCAAGTTTTGTCTTCTTGTTTGGCTTGAAAATTTGTACCACTTTCTCACTTGTCAAAAGGTTTGTAATTGAAAACATCCTTAACACTACACATTGATGTTTTTCCTTGCTTTCTATCAATGATAATTGTGCTTGAAAAGCATAATTTGGAACTCACCTTGACTTTCCTCTATATAGACTCTTATCTTTTACTCGACCATACATAGGAGCATGGTTTGAACAATCAACTTCAGTTACTGTCTTTAGAAATATGGACTCTTTGTATAATGTGTGCTCTTCTCAACTAAACACTGGAATGGTAGCGTATGTTATATCAAGTTTAATAGACCCTCCAAGTTTCATCTCCCATGACCTAGATAGGAGCATACCAAGTCTTGCAAGGATATTGACAACTACAATATCCATCACCACACTTTTTACTAGGATTTGGCCTAAACTAACCACTCAATATTTGATCATACCCAGTCACTTTACTCTTTTGAAATCAAAAGAATATAGATTTCTGTATGGTTTTTTTATCTACAGACCTATTTGTTCAATTACATACATTGCATTAAATTGTGGGAGTTTCCTGAGTCGAGCATACATTTATGCAACAATAAATCATGGATCACTAGAGTGACATAGAATGGAGGAGTGGAAGGGTCTATCTCCTCCACATGTGGACCAAACACAAGCATAGGCCTTTCTTCCTACAGATTAACGTTGTCTTGAAGTAGGGTAATGGTGGATGAGATCATGAACTGAGAAACTTGTTCTTTATAAATTGGTCGCTTCAATAATTCTGTCAAAGGAACAAATATCTTGACTTTTTCTAATTCTTTTTGAAGGATGAAATCAGAGGGGTTCCTATCAATTTTAACTGACTCAAATGGTTCATTATTGTCTTTACAGATTGGCTTTGTTTGCACTAGTTTTTTTTATGTTTTCGAGACTTCAGATTCATAATGGATGGTATGGGACGAATATCCTTTGGTCAGTGGAAGTGGGTTGACTGGTTTCTAACCTTTGTCTATTGGTTTTGGGGAAATGGGTTGAGCAGCTTCTTCATTTTGATCCTGCATTCTAAATCTCTTCCTAGATGATCCCAAACCATACTTCCTATGAAACTTGGCTTGCATGAAATAGGAACACTTTTTTCAATACATGTTTATCTCATCATCATCAAACGTGATATTAAAATCCCCCCCTTCTCCTTCCCATGATTATATCTCATTTTTTCCTTCTAAGAGAGAAGAGAATTGGTTTTCTTTCACTTCTATATTATCTTCAACATTTTCCTCAGGGTCATCTTCCAAATACAAAGGGGGTTGTATATGGTATTTATTGATCCTTTCTTTCCCTTTGCAAGAGCGGAAAAGGTGGCCTCCTATATTGGGGGTTAATTAAATTCCTATTGGGACCTTGTTGACCTTGTCGAGGAGGATTTTTTTCTCTCCAATTTCAAATTCACAAGTTTTTTTGACATATTTCTTATTAATTTGTTCATTTCATCCAAATTTTGTTCTTGGGTTTCTCTCGCGTGACTTGAGGAGCTAGTTTCTTCCTTTCCCCTTCTCCTATCACCATGTTTGGCCTTACTTTTCCATTTTCCAGTGGATGTGAAATTTGCTTCAACTTCTAGAGCATCAGTTTGAATTTGATCCAGTGTATGAGATTTTATTTCCCTGAGAGTGAACCCAAAGTCTCTTTCAAAGGCTCCAACAAAAAACACTTTAGTAACTTCCTGTGGAGGTTTAATTTCAACGGGGAGGCTTTTATATAGCTTATTAAATCTTTTTATAAATTTTGAGACATCCTCATTTTGTGTTTTCTTCATTGCATTAAATTCAGTGAGAACATACCCATGGTCCTTTTTATCTCCCCACTTTTGCATGAAAGAGTTCTCCACTTCCTCCCAAGTGTTAATTGAATCATTTGGTAAGGTGTTAAACCATTTCCTGGCAGCCCCATCTAAAGACTGAACAAAGACTCTCAAGACTATGTCTAAATGCTTTATATTGAAATTCTTAGCAAATGCACATAAGAATTCTATGTGTTTTGGGTTGAGATATCATCCTCCCCAATGAATCTTGGTAGGAATTTAAGATAATCTTGAGGCATTCCATTCAGAGGCTTATTCAAGTTAAGTGGGGCATATTTATTAAGTATAAAACTAGGGACAACCATGTTTTGAAATGGAGGATGGAAAAAATTTACCACAGGCATGGTTGAGGAACTGTGTGAACAATACCTAACTAGAGTTGGAATGAAGTGTTAAGAGGGTTATGAGTCAAACTGGTGGTAAAGATGTCCTTTACTTTATAGCTTATGGGAAGGTATGAAATGTGAAAGGAATTGAACTAAAAGAGAAATCTTTAGATTTAAGTTTTAAGGAGTAGGAGCTAAGCAGTGGGAAATGTGCTTCTGAATACTCCAAAATGTTAGACGAGGACTCCAAGTAATTTACCTTCGCCTTCTGTGAGCTAGAAGTTGAAACCTTAGGGGCTAAAATCATAGGATTTGGAGTCGTGGGATTTCTTTCTTTCTGAACTCTCTTGGAAACAATTCTTTCTAGGTCAAATACTGTGGGAGTCTTATGTTGTGAAGTATCAGAGCGAGTATGAGGCCTCCTGAAAGCAAGTGTGGCCAACTAAGAATATTTATGGTGGATTCGCCAAGGTGAGAAGTATTCAAGCCAAAAACCCATTTTTCTCACCTGACCAAGGGGTGTATACATGTCATACTCAAGGAAAATATTCTAATATGTCTATGAAAATGGTACCAAAAGAATGTTGTAGCTCCTAGATACAACCTCTGAGTTGAGAGAGGTTAGTGCCTAGGACATATCAGAGTGTTTGTAGGATTTATCCTCAACATTTATCATTTAAAACACATTTTGAATTAATATTGGTTCAAATATCTCTTCCAAGGGGGAGATTGAATCATTAACACATATTTAAAACTCTTAAAGAGGACTTAACAGTGAGATATGGTGGCAAACTTGTAGAAACACATATTTAATTTGGTCATTATAGTATGGATGTAAGAAGAGCATAAGAAAAATAAATTTAACACATAGAGCTGATTTTAGAATCCCATGCATCGAACTTCAACAAAAAAACAATGAAGTGGATATTGTAAATGAAGATTTCGAGGGAACATTGCACATATTAAGTACATTAAAAATCATACAGCATAGTCATCTTTCATCAACATTTGACACAGATGAATCCATAACTCTGAGACTAAATCCAACAACTAGCATTACATACCATCTATGAGGAAAGAAACACATAATAAAATAAAAAATAGGAAAGATTACATACTACAACTTCATGCAACTGGAATCACCATAACTTCTTTATTAATCCACAAATAGAGCATATATTTGTAGTTCTTTGAAAATTCACAGTTCAGGGCTACCTTTGGAACCAAAATTCAAAACCCTCTTTGGAACAAAAAATTGGAACCTCTAAAAAATATCTCATAAGTAGTTTTATAGGGTCTCATGGATGAGTATCCCTTACAAAATATTCCTTCTTGATCTTCTCATGATTTCCTAACAGCTAAATTGTTCGAGTGCACTACTAACAAAATTGTCGTAACTGTCACATAACTAATTTGATTTCATTCTTGAAATATAATATTTACAAAAACATGAAAATCATAAAGTTTCATGATTGACACAATCATAATATATTCGTTGTTATTGAGTTGATTCTAGTGGAAAGGATCTTGGCTCAATGATTCAGAGTTGCAGTGGATTGATAAAATTATCAAACCTTTTCCACAGTGCTGGGCTTATTAGAGGAGAGCAAAAGAAATTTTGATAAGATATTTTTAAACTTATGATCTCTACATAATTTGTCTTGGTGGAGAATAATTTCTTTACCAACCACAACAATTGAAACTCCCTTCACAGATAATTTACTATAGTTTTTCCTTGAGGGTGGAGGTCTTCTCATGAGAAGAGTCTTCCTTACTTTTAGTTTCAACCAGCATCATATTATATTGTTCCCATGGGACCAACCCTCCTAATATGTCCCAACAAATAGGCATTCCATCTCTAACCCTTTCATTAAAATTTGAATCAAATGTGGCTACAACTCTTACTATCTTTTCCAGACATTCTCCAACATTGGCTCTAACCATTTCCTTCTTAATCATCTTGGAAACTTCAATGATTGCACCAACTCTATCCATGAAGCCATGGTCCTTAAGTCAATAGCTAGCTTTTCATTGATGTACCAAATGATTTTTTCTACTATCTCAACATTTTTACCATCTTCCTTCTTGGCTAATAGAATACAAAATTCATAGTCATTGACAACAATTTTCACTTATGCCATCAAAGTTGTATTCTCCTAGATGATTTTTACCTTAGTTATGATTTATCCCAGATGAACTTCTTGGCATGGAGGAGGGACATATTACCTTTCAACTTAGTTTTTAGATCAACAATATCCTAGTTTGCAGCCTACAAATTTTTTCTTATTTTCTCATCATTTCCTTTAGCGGTCTCTAATTGGTTTTCCTTTTGTGTGAGAGCTTGCTTGGTATTTTCTAGATCGACCTGCACTTTCTTGAGTTCACCTTCAAAAATATGCAAATTAGTGAGGGTATTAGATAGCTGCATGGTGGGATTTTTTGGGTCTTATGGTACTATCGTTGTAGAAATATGTGAATCGATTCTCCGTTGGAATGCTTGAGAACCAAAACATCATTGTTTATGTCTATTATATCTTTAGCTAGGATTCTTTTCTCACCCTCCACCTGTGCCAACTCCTTAGATTACACATCTTCAATGGTAAACATTTTTAGCTTATTCCTTAGGTATTGAATCTCAACTTGGGAACTTTGAATAAGAGTATCTACCATTGTCTTATCTTCTATATTTACTCCCAATTTGACAATCGGTTCTTTGAATTTTTTTTTCTATAGATGTAGAGTTCTAGAGTTAGCTCTTTCTTGATTCATTATGGTGGCATATTTCTCCAATAACTTTTGAGACTTACTGATTTTCATAACTTTTCTGCTTGGCTCGCTATATATAATTTCTCCTACCTATCTATGAAAGTTTATTTTGTTCAGAAAAGGGACACTAGCCATGTAAAGTGACACATCCACAGTCCTAAACTATGGTCCCAAAGGGAGATATTGTGTTGAGGGTTGATGTAACGATAACCTCATCTGATTCTTATCTAGTTCTATGGCATCTAATAGTTTGGCTTGATAGGGAACTAAAAGTGATGCCAACTATTATTACATTTCATCCCTGATCCTTTTGTTACTCTCTTATATTCAATGCCATGTTACCCAAATAGGGCCCACTATTTTTGAGCTTCCTACAAAATGCATAATTGATACCTATGTAGATGTGGAGGTAGTATCTTGAGGGGGGTTTTATAGTGTCACTTGAAAGCCTGGATAGTTCAAGTTTGTTTCGATCAACCTGGTGTCAGTTTATTCAGTAGTTGCTTCTTGAAATTTAACCTTTTTGCTCGAGTGTGCGACTTCCATTTCTATGTATCAGTCCTCATGTACATTTCTCTTCTAAGCCTTATCCTTTGGGGTTTGGGTTTCAATGTCCATCTCTATATTAATAGGCTAGGAATCGAAGTTAGCCTTTCATTCAAGTTCAATCCTATACTCATGATCATAAGTTGAGGCATTAATATTGTTCTTCCTTCCTTCCTTCAATAAGTCTTCAACTTGTTGAAAGGCTTGTCTATTATTAACAATGAAAGGACCTATTGGTTTACCCAGTTTGAACATGTAGCCCTTCAATAACAAGAATGAATTAGACTTTATCAATATGCAGGATACCAAATGAACACCGGGGAAAATATTCTCATGGGCATGAAAACGGGAACATTGTAAGGGGGAAGCTCTGACCCATAAACCCTATTTTCAGTATAATCTTCAAATAAGTACCAATCTCCCACCCTCGTATCCTTGTTAAGCTAGAGGATAGTTTTTTGTTAGGGAAGAATCCTTGTGGGGGAGACATTATTTATGATTTTGTAAGCAGTGGACATGTAGGTGGAAATGAAATGGGAATAACCCTCATTGTTGGGGTTTTTCCTGACAACATTATCCCAATCAAAAACAAATTTTATTTGTTTTTAGGAATCCATAAGACTAAGGCCCAAATATTAAAATTCATCCACATGGGTATACAGGAAAAGGTAAAACATAATAGAGTAGTATCTAAATTAGGCAGTAATGGGAAAATGATGCAACTAGAATTTTATAGACTCGATGAGGAATGATAGTATGTAAAAAATGTGACTTGGTTGCATAATTGAGCATAAAAACCCTATAACAACCTTAGTGATGTTGGAAGTGTCATTATTTCTTAAACAATAAGGAAAGAATGGTCAGGATAGGTTGCACGGCTTCAATAAACATGAGTACGGGAAACAAGTACGTTGTTCCCTAGTTGAGAGGGCATTTAAGCTATAAAACAGGGTTGTCCCTGTAAAATTCTCAGGGTTGGAAATTGGGTAAGAAAAACCATTTTGAATTATTTTTGTAGTTATTTCCATAACTTTCATTCCAGAAGAGGATATGAAGCAATTTTTCTCCTCCACGTATGATACATCTAGCCAAGAAATAAATTTTGGGAAGTGGTAGATGAAGGGGGAGATTTGATAATATAATACCAACTCTACTACCCTAAAGGGCTCCTCTCCTTTAAAATATCAGTCATACATGTTGAACTAGAGGTCCCACAGGTAGTATGGGTAGGGTGAGTCATGAATCTTGACTTCCTTGTCCATGAGGGGCTCAATATTCAAAGAGGTTTCTACCTCTCGGGGTTTGCGGGTTTTGGGCACAGGTTTCTTAATTTTAAGCATAAGATGAAAAACTAGGAGTTGAGGTATGTGGGTTACCTGATGACTGGGAAGAATTGGATGAAATGAAGTTGATATGACTCGGCACTGGTTGACAGTCAGATGATGTATTGGACTGATAGATCAATAGGAGAGCTCGATTGTAAGAATAATACTTGAAATTCAAATGGCTAGTGGGTCATGGTCTTATAGGTGGGAGAAAAAGGTCAAATGAAGTAAGATGGGAGCATGAGATGGGGGACAGGTGGCACCATGGGACTGGTTAGGATGACTTGATAGAGGGTAAGAGAGATACCATTGACCTAGTATGCATTTCTCGCTTGACAATGTCGATGGTGCATTGGTGTACATTGTGGCAGGCATGGTCCCCACTTCTCTGTTGAGATGGAATATTTGGATTTGGGGGTGAGATTAGACCCCCCAGAGTAAATATATACCATTGATAGACCTGCCTATCTCCTTTGACTTTCCTCCTTTTGGGGTTAGCGTCGACATATCTATCACGCTAATTTCCCTGTCGTAATGCTTCTGGGGGTTGGATGAGTGATAATAACCAACAAATTGTCGAGAAACTGCTCAATATTTAACCGTCAGCGTTCACTCTTTTATCATTGAGTTTTCCACCGAGAATGAATTTAATGTTCATTTTATCCACGTGCACAAAGTATGCCTAGGTGTCTATTTACTTCGTCATTTCCAGTCATTATGTCTATGCACACCAAAATAAATATCCAACCATATGACAAAAATATTAAAGTGGAATGAGGGGTACAACACCACCCACATGCGTGAAGCTCCCACAGTGTGGCTAGAGGTCTCTACCTGCACACATAATCTATCCTCAGTGCAGTTGCGACCAAATTTTCGAGGTTAAGAATTTTCTAGAATTTTAGGGCTACCCTATAGGGCAATTGCCCAGAACTGCCCAGAACTTTATCAATAGTCTGTGTAAGGATTCAAGCTATGATTATAATATTTATTCTTGCTCAAGCTTACATAACACATAACAGTCATTTATATAAACACTTTGTAAATATAGTACCTATAGATCATTCAAGCATATCACTTCACTATTTCATTAGTTTCATTAGATGTTCATCAAGAAGGCTTACCTCCCTCTCATACTAGCTATAACAAACACATATTAGCTCATGCATTCATATAAACTATCCAATATCTTTTCAAACCATGAGCAAGGTCAATAATAAGAGCACATTACATAATAAGAAATATACCATGCATGTAACCAACATTTAACTAGAATGAAACCATGAAAAACTAGTCATATAATGAAACATTAAACTAGAACTTTTGCTCATTGATATCAATAAATAATAACACATAAAAACATATGTATAATGCCAACCAAGTCAGGGACTTCCACATACCACTTGACCAAATATTGGGTTGAACCAAATATTTCTTCTAGCCAATCACCCCTATGCCATATTCCAAGCCTGAATTTTGGATCACACGGGATAAACCAAAACATAACCATACAAGGTATCTAGAGGATAACCACATCCACCGTCATACCATAGTGATTTCACCGATTGTGTGGGTCTAGAAATAACCAAAACCAATACAACATTAGATGCATAAGAATTTCTTCACCATACACAAAAGAATTTTCTTATCTCCTCCCACCTGTCAAGAGATTCCCAGAAAAAACAATCTCAACCTTGACCCTTAGGATTTTCTTGAGACTAGCTCAACCAACATCCAAAATCTATTGGAAATCCAAAACTCAAGCAAACGAGGAACCCATTACATCATGGCTATCCAAGAAATGACATAAGGCAAGGCTATACATGATAGTCAATCTAGGAAAATCCCATGTCAATGACAATGAAAATGACCAGTAAAGCAATCCATGAACCATGCTTTCAAATCCCAACATGATATTCAAGCATGCACATTTTTACCTATAAATCCTAAGCTATTTTCTACCCTTGCTTTTTGTTTTCCAAATCTCCTCTTTTCTACCACACGAATTTCTCTTATGCTACCTTACTTTCCTTGCTTGTTCATTGCTTATGTTCAAGTGCTCCTCTCTTCTCTCTCCGTTTTTCCTTGCTTTTCTGTACTTATGCAGAAACACAACAAAATATAGATATAAACATAAACACAGAGATGCAGGATAAATAAAAATTAATTTCATTAATATCAAATAAATGGAATATGCTTACATACATAATGGAATTAAACTAGCTCGGTCAATGGTAGCTTATCTCTAAGAACATATGTGGTAGCTACATGCCTCTGAATTGTGTTACAATGAGGCTCAAGGGCTTTTGTATTATTTAATGACAAAGGAAAACCCTAAAAAGCTAAAACCCTAATCCCAAGAGATGAAACACAAAACATTTGTGGGCTCCGTTGGGATTAGTTTGGCAACCAACTTCTGAGGGTCGTAAGTTGGTCATATCATCGTGCATATGATACCTCATTGGAAATATCTCTTCGAGTACTACGAGATTTTCCACAGGCACAAACCTATTGTGGACCTCAAAAAAATTCCATTTAGGAGGTCAAAACAACTTTGGAAGTCCAAGACCCAAAAAATGCTAAAAATAGTAAATATTGCTATAATAAAGGAAACAAATGAGACCAAATGGAGGTCTAGATAGAATAGGTGGGTGGCCAACAATATCCACCTAGATCAACTCCTCTCTTCTCTCTCCCTTTTTCCTTGCTTTTCCAAAAGAGAATGCTACTATGTTTTCTCTCTAAATTTTTTTTGTATTTTTTCTTTTCCTTTTCCCTTCATTTTTCTTGCATGCATATTCTTTTACTATTTTTCTCCTTTCTTGTCTCTTCCTCTTCATCACTTGATGAAGTGGAATTTCTTCATTTTCCTTTATTATTTTTATTTTTATTTTTGTCTCATGTCCTTGCTAGCCTAAATAAATAATTTGTCATTATTGCTTTTTGCCTCTTGCCAATGAAAATGCGAATTTCCATAGCAAATAAATAAATAATTAACTAAAAGAGGATCCCAAATTAATGTTTTTCTCCTCATCCAACTTGGAATACACATCCCATTACCTTGGTTTTACTTTTGATTTTATAACGTCCATCCATTATTTATTTACATGGAAAGTTAACTTGAGGCTATTACAAACCCCTCCCCCTTGGGGCAACATCATCCTTGATGCTCTTATGACACTTATGTCAAAACAAAATTGTTGAAGGCATGACAAACATATTGCTTATTGGAGCTTTATAAACATAGATCGTTGCAGTGTGTGTGTATATATATATATATATATCTAGATAGATAGATATAGATAACCAACAAATAAATAAGGGCATAATGTTTACATCTGATCAACAACAAGGGAATCAAGAATCTTACACCTCCACCCTTAATTAGTAACAAGGGAATCTAGAGGCTGTAACCTCCACCCTTAATCAACAACAAGGGAATATAGAGGATGACACCTCTGCCCTCAAGAGTAGTACTAGGGATTCACTTCCTTCCTAGTAGGTCTAGAACCCAATTTAAAATCAAAACCTCAACATGGAATCTTGAAAAATGACCATTGTAGATATTAACTCAAGATTGGTCTCTTCCCAAGTTGTCTAGGGCTCCAGGGACTACTATCTCAAACCACAGGCTCCAGGGAACCCAATATGTTACAAGGCTCCAACTCACAGCCTCCAGGGAACCCAAGTTGTCACAGGGTTCCAAAGATCCTATCCCATCCCACAACCTCTAGTGAACTTGATAACGAATACCTTCACTTCCCTTCTCTTCTCTTCAACAACTCCTTGCTCTTCCTTCCCATCCCAACACATATACAACACATACACACAGTTTACAACACAACATATTTACATACACACAATGTATAACACAACACATACACCTACACACAATTTACAATGCAACACATTTACACAGACATGATACAACACAATGAATACACATGCTACAACACAATGCATACACAACACAACATGTACAACATGTACACTCTAGTAGTATTACATATCTAGAGACCACATTGTCTTTACCAAGAAACCTTGCCTCTAGTGTCTTTCCCATTCCTTATTGTGTGCATCCACAACCCAAATCCTAGGTCTGTTTTTATTTCCACTATCCATGCCTCTCCCAACATGCCACAGATTACACTACTTTCATTCTGTTGATTATCCTTCAATATTCCCTATTCATAGCATGATCATGGGCATAATTAGAAGCATATAATATCAAAGTCATAAATTATCCAGGGCTACCTTTTTCCCAATTTATTCCTCATGCACCGAGGAAACTTTTCATGTCATCCATACCATCATTCTCTCACAGGAATGATCCTTGACAAGAACCTATCAGTCACAATGGATTAAGATAGCTTTAATAATCAATAATGTTCATGGATATAACACATATTCATACATATATCAAGTAAGTTCAAGGTTTAGAGAACCTCCTTTGTGTCATTTCATTGTTTTCATTTCACTGTCCATTATTTCCCTTGGACCCAGCCAACCTTCTGAGTGGTTCATCAGCCCCAAGGCACAACACATACTAACATATATGTCCAATCCTTTGACCAGGGATTCTAGTTGGTAATTAGTACACATATTGACATCATAGTCAATATTTTTTGGGCATAAAAATAATACAAACATGGGCACAATAATGACATAATCACATGATAATAGAAATAAGTAACAACAAGAATTCCCACTTGCTCATTGGATTCGTCACTAAATAGGGAATTTCATCACATAATTTTATTGTGTTATCCCAACCACGCCATTCATATATTCATCATTTTTTTATAACCATAATCTATCATCCTTCCACAAAAATGATTTCTGACAATAAACCTATCAAATATAATGACATTTCATATACTCATTTAATCATCAACATGTTCATAAACATATCATATACTCACCTAATGTCATACAAAATCAAGGTTAAGGGAACCTCCTTTACTCGTGCAAAGTACATATTCATTTGGACCAAAAATTTCTAAAGATAGCCAAAGTAATTCTCATCCAATTCCTTTCTCTTTCCTTTTTACGTTGCTACAATTGAGTTTTATTATGTGTTATCACGTTCACCCAACTATTATTTATATGAACATAAAGAAATCAATTATTACCTTGCCATGCTAATACTAAGCATGTTGGCCTAGAACTGTTCACACATGTTAGTCATATGTTCCAAGGGTCAAGTTATCATGTCTATTAATTTGAAATCAACATTTTACCAATATTAGCATCATTAAATTAAAATCAATCTTTCACCAAGTCTAGCATCATCAAATTAAAATCAGTCTTTAACCAAGACTAGAATCATCAAATCTAAAATCAGTTGTTTACCAAGACTAGCAACCATGACATAGTCTACAATAAGCTCATAGTTGTGTCGAGAGGCACTCTACAACCCAGTATAGGGTAGATGTGTAGGTGCTAGATGTGAGATATTAGATGTTAGACATTGTATGTTAGATGTTAGATGTGTTAAACGTTATATGTTTTAATATTAAAATAATAATAATAATAATAAATGTCGACTCTATTGTCATATGTATCTCCATAAGTATAAGCTTTGAATTTGTCTACGGTAGTTTTTATATTACAGTAGTTGTTATATTGGATCTGGGTAAAACAATCTAAATTGAATCAAATATAAACTATTTTTTCAGGAGTATCCACTTTCTTTCAACCCTCATGTTAAAGATTTAATTCCTCAATATGGGGACAGAGATAACTCATATTATTTATCTCAAATTATATCAAAATATTGTTTTAGGAGTATCGACGTTTTTTCAACCCTCCATGAAAGATTTAATATTCTCAACATGGCGACACATATCACTCATGTACAACTAAAACTTACATTTGCCATAGGAAATTCCTAAGCACTTAATTTTTGCAAAAACACATCATTTTAAATTCAAGTATTGTGAGATTGAAATTCATGTACTGTGAGAAGACTTTTCGGAAAACATACCACATCAAATTTACATTAAATTTGATATACTAATTTCAAATTGACCTATGTCAAAAAAATTGGCATTCATTGTCAAATATATAACTTTACAATACTAAAAATTATGGTGCACGATTTGCCTACAAATTCAAAAAAAAAAAATCCCAAATTTAAAAATTCTATATATAGCATGCAAATATATGTCATATTGATCCAGGTGGCTCCAGACACATGCAGAAGTCCTAGAGGACTTAGAAAGGGTCAAAATTCAAAGTGGCCAAATTTCTCCCAAACTAGCATCAAATCGAAGTGCTCTTCTCTCTGATTCCAACTGTGTGAACAACACTCAAATCCGAGATCGTATGAGGGAGAAAGAGCCAGTCAAAGTTTCGGTCAAAGTTGGGTAGTGGGCCAGGCTTAAGTGTCCGACAAATTCATTGTCAATTGGTGTGGAAACCTCACTCCCGAAAGTAGGGGAATTTGTTGGATACTTAATTTGTCTAATATCCCTTATATTAGACAAAATAAAAAATGATTGTTATATTTTAAAAATTAAAAAAAAAATATATATATATATATATATATATATATATATATATATATATATAATATATATATAATATATATATATAGATATATATAAAAGGTGGTGGGCCACCACCCCCGCCACCCCCACCGATCGGTTTAAATATATTAAAAAACAAATTTTTAATTAAAAATGGTCGACGGGCCTTGACCCCCACTGACCCCAACTCTATTACACAATGGAACATTAAATATAGGAAGTGGGCAGGCCATCTCTGGTGGACCTGACCCATGCCCCCACCAAAATACAACGTATATAAATATGGCCAGTGGGAATCAAACCTGATCAACCACGTGGTCAGCCCGCTCCATGGGTGGCCCAACCCAAAACATCCCACACAACTATATACAACCATTGGCCAAACCAAAATATAACCATGCCATATTAAAACACGCCCCAAACAAAATATATGCAACAACATGCCAGATATAGGAGGGGCAAGATTTGATCCCTTGACCCCTCCTCAACCACTTCTTCATTTTACCAAGACGCCAATGGCACTTCTTTGAAAAATACGCCCTCTAATTTTATTATAAACCCTCATTTCCTCAGTGCGCGGAGGCCAAAGGTAGAGCGCAGAGTTCAAGACAATTTTTTTATTAATTGCAGGTGGACCCATGAGTGTGGAGCAGAGGCAGGAAAAACCATGATTGAGCCCAACTTTCAAGAGGGCGAAATTTTTCCAGTCCAAATTGGACAAACTTTATGTCAATCCTACACTTCTCGGTGACAAGAACCTAATGGCCTAGATAGAATTTTGATCTGAGCAATAGATCTTCAAATGACTCGGAGGAGGGAATCTTTGAGGAATTTAGGGGGAATCTAAAAGATTCTAGTAGCCCCATATTTTCACTTTATCAAAATTCAGAAATTTGACAGTCGATTTTACACTATTCTACTCCACGAATCTAATGATGTAATCATATTTTCCATTTGATCATTCCATTTTTCGGGTACTTTTCAAAGTGAAGTGCACATATCAGCATTCAACGTCCGATCATTCATTTCCATGATATTCGACGCCACGATATTGATGGTACAACCATATCCAACAATTTATCATCCTATTCTTCAGATAATTCCTTGATGTGAGGTATATGCAGTATAATCATGTACTTCTTTGTCTCTTTGCTTGAGATGCATGGTGCTGTATAGATCCCTGTTTGATGTTTGATGTCGGATCTTGTTTTGTTTTTGATGTGAGATGTACTTATTGTCATGTTTTGATTGAGATCCCTTCGTTGCCATGTTGACAGGATACTCATGTGTCTTTTAACTTAGTTACTGGAGAATCCACAGTACGAACCATTTTTCGTCAACGTTTCAAATCCCAACCGGGATCCATCATCAGGACTTTATGAATGATGATATGAGAAGAGCTTATTTGAAGGATATAAATAGTTATGAGGAGAATAGATTTAAGGATCAGCTGAATGCCGGCTTGATTTTATAATATTTAATTGTAGATTTTTGAATAAATTATTTTTACTGATGAGTTAATATATTAATTTAAATATTATTATTAAAATCCTTAACCTTAATGCTAATTTTAATAATAATAACTCATTTAAGCATTTTAATATTTAATATATGTTATATAAATATTATAAATTTTATTTGTATGTGAAATGGTTATTTAATTTTTTAATATGCATTAGTTTTTAATGAATAAAAAATGTAGTATATGATTCATATTTAAATATAAAAATTTATTTAATTTATTTGAAATAATATTAATATTAATATTAATTAATTGCTAATATTAATTAATTAATATATTAAATATAATTAATATTAATAAATAATTAAAATAATGGATTTGAGACTTCTGCGATAATGCATTATGTGTGGTCATATCTTCCGGATCCATCACATTTTGTTGTTTTATGCTTCGATGTTTCGAATCATCCTCCGTGGTTCATCACAGGAATTAGATTTGTGAAGAAGTCAGAGAAAGCTGAAGATAAATAAATAAAAGTTATGGTAGGTAATGTAAAGAGCTGATATGTTTTGATGAAGGTGAGGACCTTAATTAATTTAAAATTAATTTAATTTAGTTTAAATTTAAATTTAAATTTAATTGTGATTTTGTTTTATTAATATGTTTTTCATTTAATTTTCATTTTGATTTAATATAATTTAATTAATTTAATTTATCTAATTTAATTCAATTTAATTTAATATTAATTTTTCATTTAAATAAAAATTTTATTATGATTTAATTGAATTTAATTTTTATTTGTTTTATTTAAATTAAATTAATATGATGCAATGTAATTTAATTCAATATGAATTTTGTTTTATTTTATTTATTTAATTTAAAAATAAAATTCATATTGAATTAAATTAAATTATGCAAAATAAAAGTTCATAGTTTCATATTGAATTTAAATTAAATTATGGCAATGTAATTTAATTTAATTCAATATAAACTTTTATTTTTAATTAAATAAATAATAAAAATAAAAATTCATTATTGAATTTAAAATTTAATTACATTGCATCATATTAAATTAAATTAAATTAAAACAAAAAAAATTAAACTGAATTAAATCATAATTAAAAAATTTTATTTAAATCAATTAATATTAATTGAATTTGAATTATAATTAGATTTAAATAAATATTAAATTATATTAAATTCAAAATAAAGAAAACATATTTATTAAAACAAAAAATCACAATTAAATTTAATTTTAAAATTTAAACTAAATTAAAATTAATTATAAATTAATTAAGGTCTTCACCTTCATTAAAACATGCCGGCTTTTTACACTACCTACCGTAACTTTTATTTATTTATCTTCAGTTTTTTCTGACTTTTTCACAAATCTAATATCTTGATGATGAACCACGGAGGATTGTTTCGAAACGTCAAAAGCATAAAACAACAAAATGCAATGGATCAGGAAGATATAACCACACAATATTAATAATGTTTAATAAATCAATATTATGAATGTTAATAAAAATTAATAATGTTAATAAACCAATATTAATAATAATTAATTAATAATCACTTAATAATTAACAATAATTAATAATTAATAATTGATAATTAATATTAATTAATATACAACATCATAATTAATAATTAATATTATAATTAAAATAGTACCCATTATTATGATTTTTTTTCAATAATTAATAGATTTTAATTAAAAACTTAATAATAAAATTTTTAATAATAGTTAATGATAATAGTAATAGCTATTATCGTAATTATTGTAAATTTTGTAATTAAATGTTTATTATTATTATTATTATGATTATTATTAAAGCAGGGTTACTAACTACTAAATATTAGAATACGAGAGGGATACCTACCTACTGATTGCTATACATGGGATGTGTTGGTGATCTTGATTTCTCTGATCAAGGGAAGCCAACTCCCACTAATCTCCATACCATTGTCTCTGTTCAAATTATGAGGATGTTTGATAATTTAAAGTGCTTCTCTAATCTTTCGTTTATGATGTTATTCTTCCCTTGTGACAATTGAGGCGCTTTCCAAGCAAATATGGTGAGTAGTTTTTTAGGAGTGCTCCGCCAAGGCCGAAGTATGAGATCTTTCATTCCTAATATCAACTCCATGTTCCTTGAGTCTTGTCTGCAAAGAGTGACCTGTTTCACATGCGTAATACCACTGCAAACGTTTTCTAGTTTGTTGTTAATGCCTGCATTATGCGAATTATCAGCGTTTTCAGATTCCTGAAAGTTTATTGGCATTAATTCGGTCGATGAACCTCTATCTGGCAATGAGCTGTGATTCAGAATGTTATCACTTGTGCTAACTGTTATAGAGCCTGATACTTTTGAGTCTTTAATGGCAGTGTTCAGTGTGTCACCTTTGTAATGTGATCTGCTTAATAGATTGGATAATTTCTTGCACTACCTTGCTTGAGCAATTTGTCCTTCATTATCGGCTTTTAGAGTAATCCTGGCATCAATAATAGACCATAGATTCTTGTTGATGCTCATTATTATCATACATGAAATTATGCCATGATGATAGGAGTCCTTTTGTGAATGAGAGTTCGCGCAGCGGAACATCTCATGGAGCCACTCCTGCATGAGGGCATATTCCTTGCATGATAGAGAAAACAAATTCATGTACATCATCACTCTTTCTAGCACTTAATTCAGCGGCCTACACCATATTGACACTGAGGCCCGGAGACGTAGTCCCTCTTGGACAAACTCCATTATCAACACCTTGTGTTTTATGTTGTTGATTCTTGTCATGTTTCTTCTTCTTTACAGCATGCATATATGTTCCTTTATTCTCTTTTAAATGCAATTTTAACAACGTCATGGAAGTAAAATATCTTGGTTAAATCTAGGAGTTGAGTCAACTCGGATAACGTATGGATGACAGTGAAGCAAACATAATGCTTGCATGAGTTACATGCCACCGACACCTTCTAGTCTCCACACAGTACAAAAATATGCATCAAATATCATGTCTTGGATGAAAAAATATGTATTCATATAATCATCATCAGTATCCCTAACATCTTCATACACTAAAAATTGTATATAGTTTTTGGAATCCTCCTCAGAATGCCAGTTTTCACGAGGGAATTCAGTATCTGGGCTTCTTAACAAATCCTTAGATTATAATGGATGGTGAGCTCCTTTTATAGTTTGTAAGGAAACAATTCACGTAGATTATTATGCATTATAACTAAAACCATAGATAGTTTTTGAAAATAGATACATAACTTTACAATACTAAAAATTTAACATAGGCCTATGCAAATGTCATATGGTTTGTTTTTGACGAAAAAAATTTAACAATTCAATTTTTGAAATCCTCATCGCAATGCTAGTTTTCATGAGGAAATTTAGTATTTGGGCTTCCCAACAAATCCTCATATTATAATTTTCACGAACGAATTTAGTATATGGGCTTCCCAACAAATCCTTAGATTATATAGTTTGTTTTAAAAATTTAACCGTAAATTTCATGTGGTTTATTTTTGGCCAAAAACATTTTAATAATCTACGTGAATTGTTATAATAATCCTTTTATGGTGAAATCATTGAAACAATTCACATCAAATCTATTTTTGCATTAATTTTAGTTACAATGTGGGAGGTATTTATTAAAGAGAATATGGTTGGTTAGTGTTGTAGCATCTACAACCACCCTCTAAAATTTTGTCTCACATGAAAATTTCGGAGCATACCTTGGATCCTGCAATCGATCATTCCTTGGTCACTTGTTGGTAAGTTGATGATCACAATCTCCACTCCTTTATCTTAAGAGTTGTTCATGTTCTCATCTTTATGCAACATGTATCATTTATGGGCATGGGGATTGTTGTTTGTCATGCAAAGGGAATGTTGTTTTTCTTCAAGGGAAATCTTGTGTGTATGAGTTGTTTTCATTACATAGACATGTTTCACACTCACTTCATGCACTCTTGTCATGAAGGTTGTTGCATCAAACAGAGTATGTTTTATAAATTCTGGATGGTCTATGTTGTATCACCAAGTTCTCATGTGTGATCATAGTCAAGTCCTATCATTGTTTGCATCTGTTGCCTAATCTCACACTTAGCCAATTTCCCAAGAAACTAGCCTCATCCAGCTTCCTAAAACTGTGCATTGTGCTTCTACAACCCTTAAGATTTTTCCCTTGCCTACTGGAACTGCACAGTGCGCAGTGACCCCAACCTCCCTTGGCATCTAAAAGTCACAGTGGTTTCCTCTAGTTTACTTCCCCCATCTAGAACCCACTATCATCAGAAACTACATAGTATTGTCCCTCAGTTTCTCAATCTGGCTTGCAACCTGAAACTGCACAGATGTGTCCTTCCAAAACCCATCCAGTAGTAGTACCTTGCACCCAGAAACTGTGTAGTACTTCCTCTCTGCTTCTGAGGCTACACTACACTCAGAAGCTGCACAGAGGTGTTCTCCCGAGACGCCATCTCGTAGCAATGTCATGTGCCTCAAAAATACGCAGTGTTGTCAAAGTTTTCATGTTTGTCTTGCATGCAAAAAATGCGCAGATGGGCCTCCCAGGGCCTCATTCCGGCATCAGTCACTGCTCACTGAAACTATGTTGATCTATCTCTCAGTGGCTACAAGAAAAGATGACAATCTAAGATCACTCCCAAGGAGTTGAGTAGAAGGACCAAGAGACTAAGTGATGGCAAAATATCAGGACCGCATCCAAACTCCATTAGATGCATCATCATCTTGAGGGTAAGTATGGTAAGTAAAGAACACCTTTCGAAGTACATTTCTTAGTTGAGTTTAAAGGACTGGTTTTCATTGTCATATCATCCTATCTTCAATAACATGCATGTGTGAAAACAAAAAAGTCATTTCATGTGTTTCCCCTACATGTCTTGCTTCCTTTTCCCTTGTTTGACCAACTGTTGTCTTTGGCATGTTGATTTCTATGTCATGCTTGTGACCTTGTTCTGGTGATATCGAAGGTTTGTCTTTGTGTGCATGATTTGTTCTAACTATGCAAACACCCATCGTACTCACACAAAAAGTTGTAGACATAGCTACGCAAGTGTCATCACGATCGTTCAATGACCCATCTTAAGTGTTGCACTTGTCACTCTCACCTTTAGATAGTTGCATTGAGCACATGTTGTCTTGTTGGTTTGAGGTGTCTTGTTGTTGAGTTATGCTAAGTGTTTTTTCATAAGGTCATATATACGAGAGTTTTCTCGCTCACACACTTAACCATTTTTCCTAAAATACATCGACCTAACAACCTTCCATCAACCGGACCTCAACTATGTTGCACTATGAAATCTCAGCCCTCAATGACCCGATATTGTTACCTAGAACTACGAAGAGCTTGAAGATATCCTCTCCGGTAGCCTGCACTGTGCAATTATGGGAATGAGCCAACCAACTATCTCCCATAACTATGCAGAAGTTGTCTAAGAAGCCCTTCCTATATGTGCTTCTTTTAAGACCATCCAACAAGCCTCCCTCTAGTCAATTGGAAGATCTAACTTGAGTTGTGACACATGGCTACACTCATCCCCAAAACTGCATAATAGTTGTCCAGCTTCCCTTCTTACACTGCCTGCAGAAACTACAAAGACATGAGGGACATGCCTCTGTTGTCTATCACTAAACTGTCTTGGGAAATTGTGCAGTTTTCCTAGGTAGACCCCTTACTAGCTTGCTCTGCTCTCCTACTAAAAACTACACAGTTTTCACTGACAGTCCTCCTACCACCTGGCACTCCACTCAACTTAGAAATTGCGTAGTCATGTCATGCCCTAACTATCTCCTAGAACTGTGCAGTTTTGACCAGCAGATCCTGTAGGCTAATCATGTCCTCCTCTGGAAAACTGCACATTTTTCATTGCCAATGCTTCCTACTACCCACACCGTCTCCCTATAAAAAATTGTGCAATTATGTCTCCCAGCTGAGCCCTCTCCCAGAAATTTTACTACTATCCTGGTCTACTCAAATCAGCCTCCTGATGACCTCCACATAGTTTTTCCTGACAGTGCCCCGAAGTCCCGCATATCGACATGAGTTGTGCTCTACACAATCTTAGTGCCTTTTCCTCTTTCTTAGTCACCCAGACCAATCACGAAAAATAATGCAGCATGGTAGATTAGGAGATTTCTGTATTTGATGTCATCTCATTATGAGTGATTGCAAAAGCAGGTACATGTATGGAACATGACACAACAACGAATGGGCTGAAGAAGGAGCACATGTTAGAAAACTTTCTCGCAGTTGGATGAACACGCAAAGCATACCAAGTATCAGGAAAAGGAGATACATACACATTCATGAACAATAAAACGAATACCAATACCATCAAATACCCCACACACTTCATCATGTGAAGGTGAAGATATGGTACACCAAGAGCATACTCATCACCCAACAACATAGTAGCTCGACATGGACACCACAGCCAGCATGCTCATGTTAGTATTGTCATGTCGAGTTGTGTCATGAGTCGTCTTGACCACATCACTACTTTGGGACATACTTGTTGTAATCAATGTAATGTAACGTGGAAGTACAATAGATCCACTGATCAAGTTGAAGAGTCATGTAAGTCGAAAAATCATGAGGGAAGTCAAAGAGTCACAAGGGCCAATTTCACCCTTGGCTATATACACCCCCTCATTTGTACATGCAAAGAAATTTTCACCTTGCCTCCTCCCACATAGCCTTAAGAGTGAGTAGTCTATTCTTTGAGGAGCGAGGAGTGGCTCCAATGTCCCACTACTGGGACTAGTGATGTATGGTGTACATATGTGTCTTGGATCTTTTGCTCAATTCAGAAGCCTATCTCAGGCTAGCACATTTTCATGCATGTTTTTTATTTGTTTGTAAGACTATTCTCTAAACATTTTTTATGCATGTTTTCTTATACTGTACTAAGATAGTTGAACTTCTTCAGTTGTTTTAGTAATCATATTGTTGAAGATGTGTTGTATTGTTATCATTGTTGTCCCATCTGTTTGGACTACTCCACTAGACATTAGACAAACCATCTTTGTGTTTTCTTGTTTTTAAAGACCATCACCTCCATGTGGACTATTCCACTAGACGGTGTATGCACCTTCCCTTGAACTTTGGTTTTCATAACTGCTGCATCTGCGGTGGACTATTCCGCTGGATGTTGGAAAAACCCTTACTTTTGTTTGTGTGTGTTTCTTCCTAGGTTGGGACTATCCCCTCTCATCAAGAGGCTCACTTTACCTCCCCCTTTTGATAGTAAGAGAACTTGGACACATGGTTACATTAAGAACTCACCAGGCATATTCACCTCACTTTCTTAAAGTTAAAATCATAACACTTTCGTGTGTTGAACAACAAGAGCTAAGGAAAATCTCTAAGTTAATGGCAACCGAGCCATCGTATCAGATGGGACTCCTACACCAAACAGTGTGAGGTCTAGTTGGGACTTCATACCAGAGAGATACCCTTTTTTGGTGGCTCCAACATGTCAACAAAATGGCACTAGATGGAGGGACATAAGACAAGTTGAGCCCATTGCATTTGGTTTGAATCTCTTATCTAAAATGGTCCATCCATTAGTTGTGCTCCCGGGGTGTTTTTCCAATTTTTTCCCTTGATCAAATTTCACTCCCCGATGAGATTCTCATTCACTTGTCCTTGTTAAAGTTTGATGGTGAGGACGAAACGTCAATATATGAGCACATTTTTTATTTTCTTCAATTTTTCCAACTTTATGAAACTGATAATGAAGAGTCTATTTGTGTTCTTTTCTTCCTCATCCTTTGAAGGTTGTGCTAATCATTGGTGTCATACCTTGCCACCTGCTTCCATCCATTCCCTTCTCCCTCTCCTCAAGGAGCTCCATCAAGCCTTTGGTAAGTATAACTATCGAGATGTTTGTGGAAGAATCAACCTATTAAGAATGGAGCCTAATGAATCAGTTGAAAAAATTTATGATCGATTCCTTCACCTTTGCCATGAAAGTACTGAAGAAGATTTGAACTGGGATTTTTTGAAACAAGAGTTCAAGCACTTGGTTCGTGTCTCTTCATACGGTGAACCTGAACCTCCCATTTTTCTACTTCCCCAACTCTTGCAGATCATGAGGCACCTAAGATTGTAGAAGAGGAGCCCAACACCCCATTTGTTCCTTTTCCTCCTCCTTGTCCAGTCTAGATGTGGGTGCCCCCTTGCAATGATTGTGAAGCTAAGGAACCTGCATAGCATTTTCCCAACCCATCTTCTAAGTCATCTCTCGCTCCAATGGAGGAAATTCTAGAATGGCTCAGAAAGCCTATGGCGAAGACTCATTCCTCCATTCCACAAGAGGACATCACCGTTCACAACCCAAGTCTCAAGTCTAATCTACATCTTTTCCATCCTCCATCATCTACAAGCCATGACTCCTTGTACCATGACTTGCTTGACCAATCCGCTTCACAAGCTAGTTGTGCACATTCTCTTGATTTCAAGTTGCTAGCTCAAATTGACATTAGGTGGAAGGTAGTCTCGTTACATAGGCAGAGGAGCAGAAAGGTGAACACAAAATCAAATCCTCTTCTATACTTCAAAATGGTTCACATCAAGGCAATGAGCTTCTGCCCTTGATCAATTCTCAATCCGCTAATCTTGGTGAAACATCCGTTAATTCTTTCGATCAACCTCCAGTATTGGGTTGTCATTACTCCCATGCTTCCATATGTTGTGATGAATGCCCAAACACATCATATGATCTTCTGTTCTCTCAAGTACACTCTAACTTATATCTGGAATGTGCACCAGTCAAAGAAGACATCCATATCGAAACTTCCTCTTCACCCCACTTTCTCGTGTATCCTACCATTCACAGCACATCGACATGCGTCAAAGATACTCGACGTTCCATTTTTTCTCCATCCAATGAGTTATCTCCTCGATTGACACAAGGAAATGAGGTTTTTGATGATGAAAATAGTCTCAACACACAAGACTCTTCCCACTCATCATCATCTTGTATGTTGCATGAAGACAACTCATCAAGTCAGCTTGTTGAAGCTTAAAAGTTTTATGAAGCCTATGACAAAGATGACTTCCATCCTAAGATAATTTTGGAAACCAACAACAATAACTATCCTCAAGACATGCATGATTTGGTTCACATCTGAAAATGCCATTTTTCAATTTTGGAAAGTTTCGAGATGTGCCAGGGAGTCGAGGCACTTCAACATCCGTTGATGGTTATGTCAGGACCTCGTGACTCTAGTAAGCCCCTCGAATGGAATTAGATCTACTTTCTCACACACAATCCTTCTATCTACATGGTTTCACTCGACATGGATCCCCGTACAAAAAATGTTTACTATTCAGGGTGTTATATTTCAAATTTTCACTAATGACTGAATCCACGAGTCTATTATAGTGTGTCCATCTTCATGCACTTATCTTACATCCAGTTCTGGTTGGGAGTGTTTGTCTATCATGCAATCATGGAACTGTGAAATTGATCATCTCAAAGACTATCTTTGCTTGAAATCATACTTATCAAATTTTCCCTCTTGTGATTAGCTCCTTGGTCTTCTTGTGAATATTGCACTTCAAATCTGCCCAGTCATCACACCAGCAATCTCCCTGTGTGATGATGAGCACATAGGCTATCACATGAATCAAGTTCCTCCCATTTCACTACACTAAAATTGGCTTCACAAATTCACAGTGATGGAATCCTTTGTAAATTCCTATGATGACAATGATTCCTACGCAATTTTTCACCAGTTGCAGCTGGGTGTTCTGTCATATCTAGTGCACAACGAACTTGGTTCCATCATTCAGAGCATTTATAAGATTGTTCAAAAATTTTCTTTGTTCATGTCAAACTTGGAATCTGGAATCTCAACCACCTTGTCTAATCTTTCTTCTATCGTGGGTGACTTTCATGCAGTTTATCATTTTACCAACAGTACATCCAATGGCAGTTTCTCCGCACAATATGATCTTCACTGTGTAACATCTTTCTCCTCAATTTTTTTTAAGTAGGTGAGGCACTTCATCCTACGGTGATGGCTATGGTAGGTCCTCATTGTCTTGAAATGATTGATGAGAATGATCAGATCTATTTATTTGTACCAGGTTCCCATCGTGATCCCCTCTCTTGAATTAGAAATCCATCTTTTCAAAGATCACAAGTCTTTCAAAACATCCATCATGAATTTAATGATCTAATCGTTGAATGACTGGAACGATATTAATTGGTGATTCGTGTTACATGTAACAAGCTTAATTCCTTCCTCACTTCGCTAATAAACTTGGTGTAGATGAACACACATTTAGAAGGGATTCTGAGGTTTGCTAAAAAATGGTAGTCATTGAAGAGGTAAGCATGTGTGTTGGGTGGTTGTAACACATCTTTCTATCCACATGCAAGACCTTCTCTCTCGTGTGAACAATTGTTAAGCTTTTGTATTTTCTGTTGCACAATATTTTTTATCTATTTTAATCACTTTTATCTTTGTGGTTGTAGGTCGAGAACATCCATGGTGGCTTCATTGGAAATTTCATTTCACGTAACCCCGACTATTTAGCATAGGAGTAGGATTAATGTGTTGCTTTCTTGCTTTGCTTTTCTTTATGGTTTGCATGTTTTTTTGCTTGTTGACTTGGTTTGATTTTCTTTATTTTTTGCTTGTTAACTTGTTTTTATTTCACTTTTCTTTCACTTTACTTCTACTTTTTTCTTTTTTCTTTCTTTTCTTGCTTTTATTCGTAGGTTAGCCTCACATTAAAACATGTTTGGCTCTCGAGACAAGCCGGGAAAATCTAAGAGGACTTGTACAACTATGAACATCTAGTTATCAGTTGTCCTCTCTCTTTATGAAGATCCTTTTTCTTCATTCAATGATACCATGATGGAAAATACGTTCTATTCAGAACAAGTCTTGTTGAAAACAAAACGCTTGCACTGTTAACTAGTACGCCCTACTCTATTTGATCCTTTGGGTTAACCCTTGTCAACTCAGTAAAGTAGAGTTAGGTGAAGGGGAAAGCCTTAACAAGTATGTCAGAGGTATATATAGCATACTTCTCTCAAGGAAAAACATATTTTACTCTCAATAAGTCGAGATCCCTCTTCCACCTTTGAAATAAATAAGTTCCTATGCATAATTCTTTGAAAATGAAAAAAATGAAAAATGAAAAATGGAAAAAATAAAATAAGGCAAAAGAAGAGAAAGGATTCCTACGCAGATAAGTGATGCAAGTAACTCCTTCGGGGCACTAACCAGGGTCGCTAGAAGCAGAGTGATTCTTGTGTTCCTACATGACTCCGTCGGGGTACTGTCCAGGCCTATCGGTAGTGGAGCAACACCAGAGATGAAACTTAAACTCTGACAGTTATATTACTTGTGCACCCATATACTCCTCATCCCCAATCAAAACAACTTAGTTAACTTGGCTTGGAATGTGTGTTGAACGATCAAGAGAATCGTAGGGACTACATCTTTCACACAAGTTAGTGCGGAAGCCATCACTATCAAAGAATCAAACAATACTTCCAGAGAGGTTAGACTCACTTTTCATGAAACAAGGTCCATATAGAGAGTTGGATTTCTGCTAGTCTATTTCCAATGTTGTAGTGGCTACAACAACCCTCCAAAATTTTGGCTCACATGAAAATTTCAGAGCCTACCTTGGATCCTGCAATCGATCATTCCTTAGTCACTTGTTGGTAAGATGATGGTCTCAAGCTCCCCTCCTTGATCTTAAGAGTTGTTCATGTTCTCATATTTATGTAGCATGTGTCATATTTGGGCATATGGATTTCTGTTTTCCATGCAAAGGGAATGTTGTTTTGCTTCAAGGGAAATCTTGTGCATATGAGTTGTTTTCATTATGTAGACATGTTTCACACTCACTTCATGCACTCTTGTCATGAAGGTCTACCTTGTATCACCAAGTGTTCATGTGTGTTACACAGTATTTTGTCACACCTCGTGCACTTCCCTGTGTCATACCCTAGAGTGCCAAAACATTGAAAACTATGTAGTGTATCCATCCTGATATGCTGACCAAATCCTCCCTGAAGAACTATTGAAAATTTTCCTTCTTCCTTTCCTAAGAAAGATAAACTCAAAACCCTAATTTATGGGTTAGCACGACTGTGAAACTGCCCTCTCATGCTGATGGTAGGTTCCATTATAGGATCCTCACATTTCTAGTGTGGTTTTTTCTTGGATACTCTCGTTGAACCCTTTAAGGCAATTTTTCCAAAACCGGAGGAGAAGCTTTGTGATCTATAGGCTTCTAGAATGACAAGCTAGATGTTTTTCATTGTGGATGTGGTCAAATTCTCCCAATATTTCCCTTTTATCTTATCCATATGAGCTTCCTCCTTGAGATGTGGACCTTCCTCTATCTTTGGTGACATCCTAACTCCCTCTCCCTACCTATAAATTCATCCCCTTCCATTCCAAAATGGTTGGTCTCTGATTATTTTCACCGTTATGTTGAGATAGTGCTTACATGTTATTCATTTTGGCTTGGAGAAGGAGTGCTTGGAGAGCTTGAACTTAAACTTCGACATTCACTCAAGGAGGGGTTCCAACATCAAGGCTTGGGTTGTAAGCTTCCTCTTTTTTTTATTAATATATAAAATTGTTGCTTCACTTTCCATAAATGTTTGTGTTGATGCTTAATTTATCTTAATGCTCCTTGATCTGTTAAGTGGATTACATTTGAATTATGTTGGTTGCACTTTTATGCTTTATTTTATTTTTGGTCTCTTGTGCAGGTATTCAAACACCATGACCAGCAAGGATTGAGCCTGAGGGAGCAAGCGATCAAGATCTTCAACAAACAAATGCATCATAGCATCAGAATGAGGTAGGTATCCTTCCTCTACTTTAATTTCAATTGTAGTCTAGGAAAGTGTCTTGTAGATTGTCTCATTTGTTGCTAGACCCACTCATTGGAATAAAGGGATCATCTATGTCCACAGAGAGGATTTGCCACTCAACAAAATGGTGACTCCACCATTTGTTACATAGTATTTTTTCACACCTCTTGCACTTCCTTGTGTCACACCCTGACATGCCAAAAAATGGACAACTATGCAGTGTATACATCCTAATATGCAGACCAAATCCTCCATGAAGAACGATTAAAAAGTTTCCTTGAGCCTTTTCTAGGAAAAATAAACTCAAAACCATAATTTATGGTTCAGTGCAGCTATGACATTGCCTCTCTTGTTGATGGAAGGTTTCATTATAGGAGCCTTGCACTTCCAACATGATTTTTGCTTTAATACTCATGTTGAACCCTTTAAGGCAATTTTTACCAAACTAGAGGAGAATCTTCATAATCTAGAGGCTTCCATAACGATGAGTTGGATGTTGTTCATTATGGAAGTGGTCAAATTCTCCTAATATTTTCATTTGATCTTATCCCTATGAGATTCCTCCTTGAGATGTGGACCTTCCTCTATCATTGGTGAGATCCTAACTCCTTCTCCCTGCCTATAAATTCATCCCCCTCCATTCCCAAATGGTTGGTCTAAGATTATTTTCACCCTTATACTGAGATAGTGCTTACATGCTATTCATTTTGTCTTGGAGAAGGAGTCCTTGGAGAGCTTGAGCTTGGACTTGGACATTCACTTTAGGAGGGCTTCCAACATCAAGGCCTAGTATGTATGCTTCCTCTTTTGTTTATTAATACATAAAACTGTCAGTTCACATTCCATTAATGTTTGTGTTGATGCTTCATTTATATTAATGCTCCTTGATCTCTTAAGTGGATTACATTTGAATTATGTTGGTTGCACTTTTATGTTTGTTGCGTTTTTGTTCTCTTGTGCAGGTATTCAAATGCCATGAGCAATGAGGATTGAGCCTGAGGGAGTAAGAGATCAAGATCTTCAACAAAGGGATGCATCATAGCATCAAAACAAGGTATGTCTCCTTTGTCTTCTTTAATTTCTTTTGTAGTCTAGGAAAGTGTCTTGTAGATTGTCTCGTTTGTTGCTAGACCCACTTATTGGACTAGAGGGATCGTCTCTGTCTGTAGAGAGGATTTGCCTACTCAACAAAATGGTGACTCTGCAGGGGAAGCTATAACCTTTCTATCCATCTCTTCAATATAATCCTTTGGTTAGTTTGACCAACCATCGATTTCTCGACTTGTGTGCATCAGTCTAGGTTTATACAGTTACTAATTTATGCTTAAGAGTGTTGAGTTTGGTCTAATTTTTGAAACCTTTTTGTTTTTCCTTCTTTTCCTCACCCATCACGCTTTCTAGTTTTACAGAAGTGCTGCCAATGCTGATTTAGGTTTAACAGTCACGATGAGCTACCTTTTAGCACTACTTTTCCTTTTACAGGTGCGTTGATCCTAGAGGCTAGGAAAAATTAGGGTTTCCTCTCATTTTCCAGTGTGACTCAACCTCTGGAGGTGTTTTTCCAGTCTAATCTCATTGTATTTGACTTGGTTGCTTTCCTTTAATGGTTGAAATTGTCTCTTTTCCTTTGTTGATGTGTGGATGAAGTTAGATTGTCTTCTAGGGTTTCTAGGTCTAGTTTACCCTTCACTCGTCATTTGGCCTGTCATTGAGAGATTGATTTTCTACATTCTAGGAGTTCTGGTGTGATCAGGACACCATTTTCAAGTCACTTTTGGTTTACAATTGCAAAGTTGTTTTCATTAGTATTGGGTCATAATTATACTTTGAAAATCACCTTTGCCCTATTGTCAAACATAGATTATAATTGTTTGATTTAGTGAAACTGAAAGTATGTGATTGTGTTGATTTCATTTGTTTCGAAAATAAAAGTGAAATAATCTCTTTGTTGAAGTATTTTTAAATGATTTTGTTTTATTCGAAACCCGAAAGTGAATGAAATCTTCATTTTAGGTGTTTTGAATCCATTTGTTTCCTTTTCTTATGCATTAGTTTGCATTTTGAAGGTAAAATTGAAAGAAAGGAACAAAAAATTAGTGCATCTTAGTGAAATAAAGCGATTTTATTTCTCGTAAGATTGAATTTTGCATTGCATTCATTAGTTAAAGTGAAAGAGTAGTTTTCATTTTTACATTTTGCATTTGGAAAGTTAGTGGAGGCATATTGTTTGAAGCACTTTTCTTGATTGATTCATTTATTGCATGTACTCTCTTCCCTCATTACCATAGAATTCATTGAAATGGAAGGTTTCATTTTTATCATATAGTCTCATACTAGGATTCAAGTGATATCGTTTGTGCCAAAGATTGAAACCTAATTCAAGAAAAACTTTAAAATTTACTCAATTAATCTAAGGAGTATTTCGAACTTAACGCAAACAATTAGAGATCTAGGCTAGAGATGTGTTCTGATGTCTATAGACCTAGTAGTTGTCATTAATTTCCTACATTGTATGCCAGGGGTGAAATCTCATTCCAGTATGGAAGTATATCGGAGGTTCTCCAGTGCTCTAGGGTTTATCAAAGGCACTCTAGTATGGCAAGTATATCAAAATGTTGTGACCACATAACAACATCCCTCCTATGGAAATACTCCTTAGTAGATCTTAGGTTGATACTGATGGTAACATTTCCTGAGTCTACCAGTCAAGGAAACCCCTCTGATGGGAATCCTAGTTATTTTCATTCTTTTGGAAATACTAGTGCTCTTTATATGGAAATGTTGTCCCTTCCTGGATTGATCATCAGTTTGTGAGTTTGGTTATTTTTTACCTCAGTGATTCCAAGTTTCCAAACTTCTTTTCAACCGAGTTCTCCTCCACTTGATCAACATCAACCTCATGGTGATCCCAAATTTGACCCCTCACCTTCTTCACCTATTTATTCACCCCGTTCTTCTTCTATGCTTGGTGAAAATATGGATTATAGTAACCAGGAAGCTAAGAAGAAGAAAAAGAGGAAAAAGAAGAACAAGCAAAATAAGAAAGTAGACAACCAAGAAGCCATTGCTATAGATGCAACTGAAGTAGAAAAATATTTCAACAAACCCCGAAAAGTAAAATTCCCTTGCATGTTATGTAAGGATGACCACCTTCTTTGGAATTTTCCTAGTATTCCCAAGGTCTTAGAAGTGTGGTCCACAGGTTTACATCAACCTTTGTAATCAACCTCTGACAATCATGTTGGTGGTAAACCTTTAACTAGTAATAATAAGGTCCATGGGAAAAAGGGAAAGGTCAAATTTCCTTGTAATTCGCATGAAGGTAATCATCTCATTCACCTTTGTCCTCTTCTATATGAGGTTTCCAAAGAGTTGGAAAACCTTATAGCTTCACAACATTATCTTTTGGTTGGTTATCAAAAGCTTTCCCCTGATCCTTCGCTAGTTGATCAAGTGGTTGATCAAAATTCATCTTTGGTCAACCCCACTCTCTTTGAAAGTGAGTCTCATAAGTCCATTCTCAACCAACCATTGGTTGAGAAAATGGAAAACTTGGTTGCACCTTTAGTTAACCTTACCTTTCCAGTGTAGAGTGAACCTTGTACTTCTAAGGTTCTTCTGGTTGCTTTGATTTCAAAACAATTGGAGGGAAATCCTCCCATTCCTGAGGTGCATGAGAGCAGTTCTCTTGTTCCCATAACGCAATAGGGTATCTCTCACATTCGTATGACACCCCCTCCGAGTATTTTAGTCACTTCTTTTGATTGGAGTTTACTAACAGGATATCTCCTTCCATCTTATGTTCTTTTCCATATCACAGTACATTCTTACCATATGGTTGTACCTAGCACAGTCATAGATGAGGGCACGTCTATTAGAATTATGTCCTCAACTGATTGGAAAGATTTAGGTACTCCTCAGCTTGTCACCATCACACAGAATCTGTTAGCTTTTAATAGAGGAGACAATCAACCATCATCCCTCAATGGTTCTTATGTGAAAGTGGTATCACCTCCACCATAGGTTAATTAGATGGCCACCTATTCCATCCCCACATCTACTCATGATCTATTAGGTGATGCAGTGCATCATGTACTAGGGTCATTGGAGCCTAGTTTTTCATTTGGATCCTTGGACATGTATCCCTTTTAGAGTGTTTCTCTCCCATCTAATCAAAACCTCTTGGAATCCATGGCCTATTTTAGTCTGTGATCAAGAGTTTGGAGCAGAGTTCCTTGTCTTGTGTCAAGCTCGTTAAAAAATGAAACAAGGACCATGAGGATAGTTCTTTTACTATGTCAACCTCCATAAAAAGTGAAATAGGTCCCCATGAGGATAGTTATTTTACTATATCAACCTCGTTAAAAAATGAAATAGGACCCATGAGGATAGTTCATTTACTATGTCAACCTCGTTAAAAAATGAAATAGGTCTCCATGAGCATGGTTATTTTCCTGTGTCAACCTCAGTAAAAAATGAAACAAGATGTCATGAGCATGGTTCTTTTCCTATGTCAAGCTTGTTAAAAAATGAAACAAATCCCCTTCTAATTCGAGTCTTTGATTAGATCTCGTAAAATCGCAGTCGAGTCTTTCACTTGATCTCATAAGTGATCCTTCGTTCTGTTATCACTCAGGTTGTCCCTAAGCTCCTGAAAGGATACGGCCGAGGTAACCACAAACCAATCTTTGGATTGCAGGTTCTAGCCCACCTGCAATCAGAGAGGGCTCTCTCTTGATGATTTAGCTTTGTTGATGATGATTTTAGGCTAGTTATTGGGTTCAAGGGGTTTTGTTTATGTTTGGATGGGGTTTGAACGAAAGGAAGATGCTTTCAAGCAGATAGGCATGCATAGAGTGATAAGTTTCAAACCATTGGGCATGGAGTCAAGGAGTAGGACCGCAGGTAGTCTTTCTTGATCACAAGAGGAATATGGAGCAAGGTAGCTGCACATGAAACAACCTTCAAGCTAAAGAGATGGAGTGAAATGTAAGGAATGAGAGGCAATTAAGAATCTCTCAATCAGCTTAACAGAGGGAAGGAAAATGAGCTCTATCTAGGGGCAGTTAAGAATCCCTGGATAACTGTCATACATGGTGAATTAGGGCAACTATGAGCCAGGTGGAATTCATATTTATGCCTAAAACAGATGAAAAACATAAAGAAACAGAAGAAATTGAGCATAGAGTGCAATTAAACAAGTTCTAAGCTAATCTTTCTTTCTGCTGTTTAGATAACGATGTATGAATGGAAAAACAGAGGTAAGAAACACTTATTGGTTCATGTACCAGCACAAGAATTCCACAGTCACTATTCAACCATTAAAAACAGTACACAATTCATTCTCCAAGCTCGTAAGCAGTCTTTGATTATAGAAATTATCAAATATATAGTGCGAGTCTCTGCTTAAGCAAAACATCCAACCAACAAAAACCAACCCTCATTACATTGTTCAGGGCAGTCTTTATAGGTAAAATATCCAAAAGTATTTATTACAGCTGACCTAAACAGGTCTGCGGGAAAAGCTTTTAAACCTAAACTTGTGCTGAAATTAAATGCAAGTAAATATCCTTTGGGCTGCGCTAGAGGCAGCTGGATCAAAATGAGTTAATATGGTGTCCTTGGTGACCTGGTGCAGTGGTTCTGCAATAACTGTGCTTTGAGTTTTGGTCCACTGATCTCATGTGACTGTGATGTGCAGTAAGTGTGATTTGAGAGTTCTTTGATGGCCTTTACTGTTTTGTTGACTTTGCTGGAGGGTTCTTTAATGTTTTCCTACTTTGGGCCGCTGACAGATCTTTACTGATACACTTTGCCGCATCCTGATACTCTTTGACATTAATTTTGGCTTCGCTTTTGCTCTGATACACTTTGATACTTGAACCGGGACATCTCTCTTTCTGCTGATACGCTTAAAACTGCAAAATCGGGCCTTTTCTGCTCTTTTCGGTGCAAAAATGGCTGAGGAATCAAAAGTTTCCCCAAAAATTCCCCAATTTGGTCCATTTCCCGTAGCGACTGCGCATCGAAAACTGCCTCAGAATTTCATTCTGGGCCTCCGAAGCCTCAATTTTGCACTTGCGTGTTTTTTCAGCTGCTGACGTCAGCATGACGTCAGCAGTGGGACCCTCTTGTATGGTGATGACGTCAGCAGGGTGACGTGACAGTACGACAGGGTGATGACGTGGCAGTACGGTGGCAGGCCGACGCAGGCAGGAAGGGGTGAGATGGTGGCAACTTGGCGGGTGACGTGGTGCTTATGTCACGCAAGGGGAGGGCAGTTTCCGGTTTGTGGCACACCGCTTTTGCGCCAGGGAGGTATTGGCAGCGGGGCTCCGCCACAGCTGGGAGGGAAACGCGTAGCGGGAGTACGACGGCAAAACCATCGATCTCCCGGGCGCTAACCTTCGGCATGTCGGGGCACAAAAAGACCCGCCCACCGCAGATCTCGGGCTCTGGCGATCGGACGGCTGGCGGATAAGACGAGGTGGCGGACGGATAAGAAGGGGGCCTGTGCACCAATTAATTTTAATTTTTAATTTGGCGGGGGTAGAAAACTTTAGAAAAAGTGGGTTTTTTGGGGTTGAATGCGCGTGGGGTAAAATATTTTCATGCATGACTTTAGGGTAAGGGCGGAAAGAGGGTTTTTATGCATAGGAGTGAGTCTTAATGCATTTGGAAGGGGTTTTTATCAACAACATGAGGGTTCTTACTAAGTTTCAGGCAACCTTAGTAATTCCCAAGGGATACTGATGGTTATTTTTCAACCAAGGGGAGGGGATAAGTATATAGGGGAGTTATTAACATAGTTTTTAGTAGGGGAAGGGGAAAATAGATAGGGAGCTATATAGTAAAAGTTAATAGTTAATATGACAGGTGATAAGAAAGCGCTAAGTATGTGAATCTTAGGCTATTAAGGGGAAAAATGATTTATAATGGGAGTATGAATTTTCCTTGGGCAAAGCAGATCTTTACCAAGGTAACTGATATGAAAATGATGAAACTGAGAGATATCAAGTAGATCTTGACCTCTTTGGGGAAGTTAGTGAATGATTTGGGGAATGAGGAAGAAGGGGGAGTTAGACATGCCTCGCTTGAGTCCTTCAAATGGCCACTGCCTGATAATTGTGATCTGAACAGATATGACACTTGAAAACATGAAATTGATCACAAATCAACATTCTGCAACCTCAAAACTACCTACCCAGCCTACTTACCTAGCATTTTCTCTTCTTTTTGGTTTGGGTGCACTTAGACTTGCAGACCCAGCTTTTCAACGTTTTCTTTTTCTGTCCTCCTATCTACGTCTACACTTATTTTATCCAGGGGCTCAGATTAAGCTATTGAGCACCCTTGCTTCTCTACCTATCTAGGAATCTGCCAAGATTAAGTTGTTTGGACAGATGTTAATTCTCTATATTCTAAAACAGGAAATTGAAACCTAGGGAGACCAAGATTAAATTGTTTGGATCTCCCTTTAACCGAAAATTCTTCAAAAATGGACTAGTACATCAAAATTGGAACACAATAGTGGCACTTGAACTGACACATTCTCCTGGCATCCTTCTTTGGCTTCTGTAGCAAATATGGAACATTGCAGCATGCAAAGAATGACATATTTGGCATGTAAAAATGTCAATCATGAAAGATGAGTAACCTGCTGTAGTAGGAGGCTAACAGTGGCTCCACTTGGGGATGGCTTTTCCTTGTGAAAAGTCAAGAACAGCAGGTTAGACTGCCTGGATCTTCTATTGTTGTTGTAAATTGAAATTTTTTAGTGCTGACTGTCGGATAATTGAAACTGTGGAAATGAGAACAACACTTTCCCTCAACTGAAATGTCTGTGACCTGTGTAGCACCGCCTGCTTTCTTCTGCATACTCTATTGCCTGGACTTTTATATACAAAATAAAATAAAATGCTGATATATACAAACATTTATGTACAGACATGATATTGCTGGGAGATCTTCAACAAAAGGGATCATGATAATGTTTTAACATTTGGCCATTTAAAGGGCCCTCTTCAGCTGTGCTACCATCTTCAGATTTGAGGAAATATGTGTTGTTGCCTTGCACTGCGCTGATAGTGAATGGACCTTTCCAAAGAAAATCAAACTTAGCATGTTTTCCTTTGTCTTCTCTTCGTGAATCCCATCTTAGAACTTTGCTGCCAACACAGAAATCCTCAGCCTTGGCTCCCTTATCAAACATCTTTTTGAGCTTTTCCTGCAAAATCTGAGCTCTGTCATACACTTTCTCTCTGGTTTGCTGAAGGTGAATGGTCTGATTAATTCTTCTTTGAATGTCATTTGGTTCATCCTGAATCTCCTATAACAGTTTGATAGTAGGAATGCCCAGAGATGAAGGAAATCTGGCTTCCATGCCATATACTAGTTCATAAGGGCTCATCCCAATGGATTTCTTGGTTGAAAGTCTGTCTGCCCACAGGGCATTTGTGAGCTTCCTATGCCAACTCTTTTTGTTCTCTTCCACCACTTTCTTTATGATGTTGATGAGACTTTTGTTGGATGATTTGGCCAAGCCATTACCTTGAGGATAATAAGCTGAAGAGTGGCTCAAGGTAATGTGAAATTTATGGCAGAAGTTGATCATCTTTCTGGATTTGAAAGCAGTAGCATTGTCAGTGATGATTTTCTCAGGGCAGCCAAATCTAGAAAGGATATTGTCCTCAAGGAATTGGATAATAGTGGAGTCATTGGCTTGCCTACATGGGATGGCCTCAATCCACTTGGTGAAATAGTCGGTTGCTGTTAAAATCCACTTGTGATGGCCTGAAGAAGAGGGATGGATTTCACCTATGAAGTCAAGACCCCATTGTTGAAAAGGATGTTCGGTTGAGATGGGCTTAAGGGGCAGAGGCAACAGTTTTCTTTTTCCTTCAAATATTTGGCATTTGTGACATGAAACAACAAATTTTTTGACATCTGCAAATAGAGAGGGCCAATAATAACCAGCCCTTAAAATCTTGTCAGCAGTGGACTTCCAATATAGATTCCCCCCACAATCCCCTGCATGGAACTCTTTCATGATGCTGTTGGTTTTGATTTATGGTTAAACAATTTAGCAATATTCCTTCATGATTTTTCCAAAACAGGGCACCATCTAAGACACATAACTTTAGAGCTTTCATCTTCAAAAATCTTTTCTTGGTTCTGGACAATCCTGGGGGAGCACACAGGTTTAACAATACATAGCAAATATCAGCATACCATGGGGATTGTAAAAAGGTTTCATTGATCTGTGGAGTCACCAGCTCCTGTTCATTGTCCAGCTGGTTGATGTCTAAGGCCTGAAGATTTGTTTCGAACATTAACTTGGCTAAACCTTGTCCCTTTATCAGCTTTGTGGGTTTTATCTCAATGTCATATTCAAGAATACTGGCAATCCATTTGCCTCTTTTGCCTTCTAGTGCCTCTTGAGTTAATATGTCTTTTACAACAGAGTTTGGGACATAGGCAATCACATGCGAATACAAAATATAAACTCTGAAGTCTTTGATGGCTTTGACAAGGGCACAGGCCTGTTTTTCCATTATTTGGTATTTCAAAGGTGCATCTCTTAAGGCCTGGTTGAAAAATGCAATAGGCTTTTCATTTCCTTGATCATCCTTTTGCAGAAGGACAACAACTATCGTGTGCTCTGAAGCAAAGGAAAAGATGATAAAATCCTTGTCAAATTGTGGACTTGTGAGTACGGGCGTTTGAGTCAAGGCGGCTTTGATACTCTCAAAAGGCTGCTTGGTTTCCAGAGACCATCTTACCTTGGCATCCTTTTTTAACATGTTACTTAACAGTCTTATCATTTCTGCTAAGTTTGGGATAAATCCCCTTAGGAAATTTATCTTTCCAAGGAATGCTTGCAACTCTTTTATGTTTCTTGGGTATGGAATTTGAAGGATTGCTTGAATTCTTTCCGGATCAATTCTGATACCGTCTTTTGAGATGATGTGGCCTAGCAAGTTACCTTCATCAAGGCCAAACAAGGACTTCTTGGGGTTCAAGGAAATGCCATATTTCTTGCATGTCATGAAGATCTGCCTTAAGTGTTTGAGGTGCTCTTGATCAGATTTGGAGAAAGGGGTTAAGTCATCAAGATAGACAACAAGGAATTCATGGATTTCCTTGGCAAATGCAATATCCATTGCCCTTTGAAAGGTGGCACCAGCGTTCTTTAGCCCAAAAGGAATTTTAACATACTTAAATGCTCCCCAGGGTGTGGTAAAGGCTGTCTTTTCTTGGTCATCTGGGTGAACAAGTATTTGATTGAAACCTGAGAATCCATCTAGTAAAGAATTCTAGAGGAACCCACTACTCTTTGTAGGAGGTGGTCCATTTTAGGCAAAGGGTAGTGGTCTTTTAAAGAGACCTGGTTTAAGTTTCTTAGGTCTACACACAGTCTGATCTCACCTGATTTTTTTTCTTGTGGGAACCAGATTGGATACCCATTCAGAAAATCTGATGGGTGCTATAATACCTGCTTCAAACATTCTATTTACTTCCTTCTCAATGAGGGGAAGAAGCATAGGGTTTATTCTTCTAAGTTTCTGCTTGAATGGTTTTTGATTTGGTTTTAAGGGAATGGTATGTTGAATCACTGAGGTATCATAGGACTTCAAGTCCTCATAACTCCAAGCAAATACATCTTGGAACTCTTTGAATAAATCCACATACTTTGGCTTTTGATCCAGGGGCAGATTTTTGGACAATTTAATCATTTTGGGCTTTTCTGCTGTCCCTATGTTGTATTCTTCTATAGCAGCATCTAAAGGCTCCATTTTTGGATTTTTGGGCACATCATTGTCATCAAACATATCTTCTAATGGAGTAAGGCCAGCAGGCAAAAAATTATTCTTCAGATCAATGAACTCAGCCTCTGCTTTGGCGGTTTCCTCTAAATGCATTTGTTTAAGCTGTTCTATGTTTGTACTGTTAAAAACAGTTGGGTTCAGGATTTGTTTTGCTGTTGCAGCTGTTACAACCTGCCGATTTTCATTTGTTTGTTGTTGGGAATTGTTCATGGCCTCCATGTCAATGTTTAAATTTGAAAACTCGCCCT
>APFE030878862.1:101528-125199 GCA_000404065.3 Pinus taeda
CTGTGGGCATGTATGTTATGGTTTCTAGAAATCTTGGCAAGCTCAGATTCAACGAAGGTATTAAGTATATCTGTTGCAGCAGTCCTATAGGCCCTCATCCTATTGTCATTAGTAACAAAATTGCCCTTCATTTGTTGGATGATTAAATCGGAGTCACCTAGAATGGACACTTTTGTAGCTCCTAGGACTTTGAGCAATTTTAGGCCTAAGAGGAGAGCTTCATACTCTGCCATGTTGTTGGTACATCTGAAATTTAGTGTCTAGGCATGGCCTTCTGCATGATTGTCATGTGTATTGTGAATCCATACACCTGCCCCTGCTCCTAACTTGTTGACAAAACCATCAAACTCTAAATACCATGTAATTTCTTGTTTTTGGTTTGTATCAAGAGTTTCAGTTATTTTAGGATTGGGCGGATCTAGAATTTCTGTTTGAGGAGTTCTTCTTGTTTACTGGCTGCCTTGACTGTTGTGACTATTTCATGGGCACGGGCAACCGGTTCTTCATTTATGCATGTCTCTAGCTCTGAAGCTAAAGGCTTCTCATTAGTTGGAGGATTGTTGTCATTATTAAAAAGAATAAATGAATCCATATCAGAATGGATTGAGTAAATTGGAAAATTTTGGGGTTTCTCCTCACTACTTACCACATACTTCATCAGTGTTTCTCTGTACAGTCTCTTTGGTTGTCCAAAGATAGATATAGTGGCATAAGAGAGGTCGAGTTGAAGGGATCCTTGGAGTTTTGCTCCCCATGATCTTGATAGGAGCATGCCATATTTTGTTGGAATGTTAGCAACTACTACGTCCATTAGGATTGTCTTGTTGGGAAATTGGACTAAAGACACACAAAGGTCTTTGATTAAGCCTAAGCATTTGACTTGACTTGAGTCAAAGGAGTATAGATCCTTGTAGGGTCTTGTGACATCAAAGTTTAGCTTTTCCATTACAGCTTTGGGCATAAGATTGTGTGAGGCACCTGAGTCAAACATAGCATTGTGCAAGATTTTGTCATGTATGTGCAGAATGACATAAAAGGGTGGAATAGATCCATATGTTGTTTTTCCATTAACTTCTGGACCAAACAGCAGCTCAGGGGTATCATCTAAAACATTTACATCATCCCTGACCTCTGGTAGTTGAAGTGACCTTTGAATTTGTTGCCTATACACATCATGTTTAGCAAGGTCGGAGAGGGGGATGGATATTTTAAGTTTTCCAATCTCTGCGTCTAAATTGAATGGTTTTTCTAATGGAATCTTTGCGTTAATAGTAGCAGATTTCTCCTTTTCAAGAATACTCTCTGTGTTTTCCTTTGGATTGTCTATGTTATGGTGAATGACAGTTTGTGGTATTTCTGTCTTGGGAAGGTTTTTTGGAGTGCTGTTCAAATTTTCTTTTGAGGAAGAAGGAGGTAGAGGCTGATCAGTAGGAGGCTGTGTGTCTGATATGTCCTCTACAGTGACTTGATACGGGTTTGGGACAACAATATCAGCTGGTTCTGTTATGACAATCTTGCCTTTAATCTTGTTGAGCTGTTTGCTGTCCTCTGTTTTGCTAGGTGCAGGGATATCAATGGTTCTTGTTCTTAACTTATATTGTTTGTGGACCTCATATACAAAAGACTCTCCCGTCTTGGTATGAAATTGTTTTACATCAGGGTAGTCTTGGTTTTCTTGAGTGAGAAAGATTTGCTGCTCATTTTTCGAATCTATCAAGTGCATGTGAGTCTCTTCTGTGGGCTCACTGGATGTGGATGCCTCTGCGTAGTTTTCTTGGAAAGGGGGCCTAATATCATGGTTGGGACTAGCCCTTCCAGCATTTGTGGTTTGATTTTTCCTGAAGTTTGGATTCCTTATGGTGTTGGGCTGTTGTCCTTCCCATGATGATTTCCTCTCAACACTCTCTACTCTGTCTCCGAGCCTATGCATGCCATTGATAATAGCGTCTAACTTCTGGTCTAAAGCTGAGGGTTCTTCCTTAAAGGTAGTTCTTCTCTCGGTTCTAGCTCTGTTTCTTTTGGCAATTAGGTTCGCCTCCACACTAACGGTGACATTTTGCATTTCTGCAAGACTTTGAGGGGCTCTTTCCCTTAACTGATAAGCCATTTCAGCATCAAAACCATCAGGGAATTTGTACAAAGCAAGATCAGGTGGAGGTCTTAAGTTCTGTGGTATTGCATTGTAAACATTATTGAACCTTGCATAGTAGTCCAAAACAGTCTCCTGAGGGCCTCTTTTGATAGTGTCATACTCAAATAATATGTGCAAGGGGTCTTTCTTCTTTTCCCATCTATTGATAAACAACTGATATAAGGCTTCAGGGTCTACAATGGAATTGGCTTGGAGTGCTCTAAACCAAGTCCTGACATCACCGGTCAAACTCTGGACAAAAATCTTCATTCTCACACTATCATCGTCAATCTCATAACTCTCAAAGTAATCCTGCATTTTCTTTGTATGTTGAAGGGCCGTGCAGGAATTTGTGCCATCAAAATTAGAAATTTTAGTCTGGTAATCCTGAGAAATAGCCCCGGGATTTGCAGGCAGCTGTAAAGGTGCATATCTGTTAGCCATATTCACAGGGATAAGTGGAATAACAGGGATAAGTGGAACAACTGGAGTAACTGGGATAATCGGAGTAGTAGTGGTGGTATGCGCAACGGATGGAGGTGTGGAAACAGGGTTTGTAGAAGTGGATGATGAAAAAGGGGAAGTAGGGTTTGAACGAAACAGAACTTTAACAGGGGTTGCAAAATGGCTACGCTGAACTGTTTCAGGACTGCAAGCAGTCAAACCTTCTTGTTGCTCTTGTTTTCTAAGGATCTTAGAAATTATATTGGGGTTTTCAAAAACAGTTGGGGGATTTGGATTTGGATTTGATCTTGTGTAACGTGAATTCTTCTTGGGAGCCAGCTTCTAGCTTGTTTTTTGGGAATTTTTCTAACAATACAGGTTAAACAGAAACTTTTAAAGGTTAGTTTCTTCCTCTGCGGAGCTTCGGATTGGTTTTGTGAGATTATCTGAGGAAGTCCCTAGTGGAGTTGCCATTATGTTATCACTCAGGTTGTCCCTAAGCTCCTAAAGGGATACGACCGAGGTAACCACAAACCAATCTTTGGATTGCAGGTTCTAGCCCACCTGCAACCAGAGAGGGCTCTCTCTTGATGATGTAGCTATGTTGATGATGATTTTAGGCTAGTTATTGGGTTCAATGGGTTTTGCTTATGTTTGGATGGTGTTTGAATGGAAGGAAGATGCTTTCAAGCAAAGAGGCATGCATAGAGTGATAAGTTTCAAACCATTGGGCATGGAGTCAAGGAGTAGGACCGCAGGTAGGCTTTCTTGATCATAAGAGGAATATGGAGCAAGGTAGCTGCACATGAAACAACCTTCAAGCTAAAGAGATGGAGTGAAATGTAAGGAATGAGAGGCAATTAAGAATCTCTCAATCAGCTTAACAAAGGGAAGGAAAATGAGCTCTATCTAGGGGCAGTTAAGAATGCCTGGATAACTGTCATACATGGTGAATTAGGGCAAATATGAGCCATGTGGAATCCATGTTTATGCCTAAAACAGATGAAAAACATAAAGAAACAACAGAAATTGAGCATAGAGTGCAATTAAACAAGTTCTAAGCTAATCTTTCTTTCTGCTGTTTAGATAATGATGTATGAATGGAAAACATAGGTAAGAAGCACTTATTGGGTCATGTACCAGCACAATAATTCCACAGTCACTCTTCAACCATTAAACACAGTACAAAATTCATTCTCCAAGCTCGTAAGCAATCTTTGATTATAGAAATTATCAGATATACAGTGCGAGTCTCTTCTTGAGCAAAACATCCAACCAACAAAAACCAACCCTCATTACATTGTTCAGGGCAGTCTTTATAGGTAAAATATCCAAAAGTATTTATTACAGCTGACCTAAACAGGTCTGCGGGAAAAGCTTTTAAACCTAAACTTGTGCTGAAATTAAATGCAAGTAAATATCCTTTGGGTTGCGCTAGAGGCAGCTGGATCAAAATGAGTTAATATGGTGTCCTTGGTGACCTGGTGCAGTGGTTCTGCAATAACTGTGCTTTGAGTTTTGGTCCACTGATCTCATGTGACTGTGATGTGCAGTAAGTGTGATTTGAGAGTTCTTTGATGGCCTTTACTGTTTTGTTGACTTTGCTGGAGGGTTCTTTAATGTTTTCCTGCTTTGGGCCGTTGAAAAATCTTTATTGATACACTTTGCCGCATCCTGATACTCTTTGACATTAATTTTGGCTTCGCTTTTGCTCTGATACACTTTGATACTTGAACCGGGACATCTCTCTTTCTGCTGATACGCTTAAAACTGCAAAATTGGGCCTTTTCTGCTCTTTTCGGCGCAAAAATGGCTGAGGAATCAAAAGATTCCCCAAAGATTCCCCAATTTGGCCCATTTCCCTAAGCGCTAATCGTGCATCGAAAACTGCCTCAAAATTTCATTCTGGGCCTCCGAAGCCTCAATTTTGCACTTGCGCGTTTTTTCAACTGCTGATGTCAGCATGACGTCAGCGGTACGGTGGATGACGTCAGCATGACGTCAGTAGTGGGACCCTCTTGTACAGTGATGACATCAGCAGGGTGACGTGGCAGTGCGACAGGGTGATGACGTGGCAGTACGGTGGCAGGCCGACGCAGGCAGGAAGGGGTGAGATGGTGGCAACTTGGCGGGTGACGTGGTGCTTATGTCACGCAAGGGGAGGGCGGTTTCCGGTTTGTGGCGCACCACTTTTGCGCCTGGGCGGTATTGGCAGGGGGACTCCGCCACAGCTGGGAGGGCGATGCGTGGCGGGAGTACGACGGCAAAACCGCCAATCTCCTGAGCGCTAACCTTCGGCATGTCGGGGCACAAAAAGACCCACTCACTGCAGATCTCGGGCTCTGGTGATCGGACGGCTGGCGGATAAGGCGAGGTGGCAGACGGATAAGAAGGGGGCCCGCGCGCCAATTAATTTTAATTTTTAATTCGGCGGGGGTAGAAAACTTTAGAAAATGTGGGTTTTTTGGGGTTGAATGCGCGCGAGGTAAAATATTTTCATGCATGACTTTAGGGTAAGGGCAGAAACAGGGTTTTTATGCATAAGAGTGAGCCTTAATGCATTTGGAAGGGGTTTTTATCAACAACATGAGGGCTCTTACTAAGTTTCAGGCAAACTTAGTAATTCCCAAGGGATACTTATGGTTATTTTTCAACCAAGGGGAGGGGATAAGTATATAGGGGAGTTATTAACATAGTTTTTAGTAGGGGAAGGGGGAAATAGATAGGGAGCTATATAGTAAAAGTTAATAGTTAATATGACAAGTGATAAGAAAGCGCTAAGTATGTGAATCTTAGGCTATTAAGGGGAAAAATGATTTATAATGGGAGTATGAATATTCCTTGGGCAAAGCAGATCTTTACCAAGGCAATTGATATGAAAATATGAAACTGAGAGATATCAAGCAGATCTTGACCCCTTTGGGGAGTTAGTGGGAATGATTTTGGGGATGAGGAAGAAGGGGGAGTTAGACATGCCTCGCTTGAGTCCTCTCAAATGGCCACTGCCTGATAATTGTGAATCTGAACAGATATGGAATTGAAAACATGAAATTGATCACAAATCAACATTCTGCAACCTCAAAACTACCTACCCAACCTACTTACCTAGCATTTTCTCTTCTTTTTGGTTTGGGTGCACTTAGACTTGCAGACCTAGCTTTTCAACTTTTTCTTTTTCTGTCATCCTATCTACACCTACACTTATTTCATCCAGGGGCTCAGATTAAGCTGTTGAGCACCCTTGCTTCTCTACCTATCTAGGAATCTGCCAAGATTAAGCTATTTGGACAAATGTTAATTCTCTATATTCTAAAACAGGAAATTGAAACCTAGGGAGACCAAGATTAAACTGTTTGGACCTCCCTTTAACCAAAAATTCTTCAAAAATGGACTAGTACATCAAAATTGGAACACAACAGTGGCACTTGAACTGGCACATTCTCCTGGCATCCTTCTTTGGCTTCTGTAGCAAATATGGAACATTGCAGCATGCAAAGAATGACATATTTGGCATGTAAAAATGTCAATCATGAAAGATGAGTAACCTGCTGCAGCAAGAGGCTAACAACCTCCATTGGCAGTTGACTTGTTTCCTTCTATCTTTGACTGCACCGGCGTTTGCTGCTTCTTGAGAAATCAAAATCCTAGAGGAAATTGATTTTTTTCCTTTACCAACAATCCATCTCTAGCAATGAAATCAATTTTTCTTTGCCACAACATTTTATCCCAACATTGAAATCGATTTTTTTTTGCCTTCAATTTTTGTATTATGTCTGTTTATTCATGGATATATCATGGCAAATGGCTTACCTGGTCTTTGAAAAAAAAAAATTATTCTTCTTTTCAATCTTCCTCTGTTATGGTTTTAAGAGGGATTCTTGTACGCTTTAAAAAATCTGATCTAGAAGAATTTCATTGTGTGAGAGATCAACAAAAAACATTAGCACCGTTCCATTGCTCAAAAACTTGTGTTTTGATTCCTGTCTTCTGAAGCTCTGTTTTGAGAAAAATGTGCCCACCCTGTAAAAAAGAAAATGATATAAAGTTGCACTCATTGTGCTTCGAAAATGCTCACTGTGTATATAACAAAACTCTCATATTGCGCACAATATATTAAAAGAAGATTTTTGTGTTTTCTTAAATAACATATTTTCACAATCGATGCATGAGGAATTTGAGTTTCGAAATATCCATTCTAGAAGAAAAACTCTTTAATTATCTTTGAGTGATAAACTATTTCCTTGTTTACATAATGTCATTTTTTAATTATGACTCCACTTAGCACACTTGAAAATTTAATTACAACACAGCTGGGAAGATTCGTTTATTGCTGGTGAAGTTTCAAGTCCATAACTGAAGTTTACTGGCTCATATGTTGACACATTCTTTACCGTATCTACCCTTAAAATTCGTTCAATTAATGATAGAAATCTGGAGATGATTTCTTATCTTCTTTCTCTGCAGATTTTCTGGAATTTGTTGGGCGCTAAGTCAAATTGGCACGAGGAAATCTTGGCCTATGTTAACACCAATGTTCCACGGCTACCTATTTCTCCATGGCCTCTGTTGTTTTGCTGGCTGCTTATTTCTCCACGGCCTAGGCAATTTTCCACTTAGTTTTGCGTTTTTCTTAACTCTTATTTCCTAATTTGTGTGCTGTCTGTGTGCATAGGAATGCACAACATTTTTCTGAGCTTGATTCTAGCTGTTATGGTGGAAGAAAGCTTGAATTTTCTGAGGTCTGTGGTTTAAAGAATGGCAGAGGCTTTCACTACTAATCGCACATGGCTTGTTTGCATGCGGGTCGTGGCTGTCCTTATATACTGTTTACGGCCCTGCCAACGCACCATCCGTTGAACTGTTGAACGCATCAGCCATTGCCATTTTTTCCATACAAATTTATTACTCTCTGCATTGGGTTTCATCATATTCTTGTTTGCATTCTTGCCACTACCCATGACTTCATTACATATATGAACCATATACGTTGAAATCATTTTGATATAATGGTTTCCATATGTGCATGTTAATTATATCCCCATCTCTTTATGTTATGATATCATTGCATATTTCCTTTATGTGCACAAAGTTTTTGTACTTAGAGCATTTCCCTCTTGTATTTCTTTGCAGCGTATTTTATAATGCACATACATTTCTTTGTTTACCCAATATATCTTATAATTTTAAAATGACCACCTAGGTCATGTTTAAAATTATCTCCATGTACTAATGTGTGATTTGTTTGTGCAGGTTTCATTGCATCTTTTAATCTCTTTTTGCTTGAAGGAAAAGTACTTAAAGTTGTGTACTTGGGGTTAGGGTTATGAAATGAAATGAATATGAAATGAATATAGGATGTACATAGGTAAATGTAGAATGATTTTAAGGTTATGGAATGTTAGGGTTATGGAATGAATAGAATATAAATATAGGATCAGGTCTAAGATAATGGGTATAGGATGAGGAAAATGTAATGAATATAAAATATGCATTTAGGTATTAACTCAATTTTAACAAAGTCTAAAAATTTCTACAAAAATTTGAATTTAGAAGAGCAAAATTATGCACTTACTATACTTGTACTTCCCTGATAGTATTGGATGAATGCTGTTGTTCTTTAATAATATTGGATGAAGTTGTCTTGTTCAAATATCATAGATAGATAGAAACATAGAGCTTAATTATGCTTCCTCTTCTACGTTCTTCATTGATTCTGGTCCATTGATTGTTGATGTCATTCAGGTCCCTCTGTAATTGATTCATGATAACTCAGGTCCCTTCTGTCATGTACATTTTTATGAAATATGTACATGTTTTTGCTAACATTTCAGATCCCAACTGCTATTGATTTCAAAAATATTTCAGGTCCCAACTACCAACAATACAAGTTCTGTCGTCAATTCAGTTGTACAACTAACTTTCTTTTGCGACCTTCCCCCTTGCTGATGGGAAGACTTGTCCTCAAGTCTTGTTTATTTTGGAGGATGATTCTTGCAAACTCAAACTAAAGAAATGGTAAAACAAAATAGAGAATTCATATTGGCCAAACAAGTTGGTTTTCCGATATGAATTCGAGTTTGTATTGTGCCACTTTCGTGGATTTTCACAACCAAACTCCTTTATTATTTATTATTTTTTCCTTTTCTAGATGGAGGTGGGGTGTAATGGAGTAGGGAAGTATGAAAACCTTATGGAAATAGGTTATATTGAAGTCATGAGATAGTAGTAAATGGATGGATAATAGATCGCGGAGCATGCAATATGGATGATGGATGAAATCATGAACAATATGGCTTATGAAAGGCTTCTTTGTGACTTGATATGGTACAAAACTTGACTGCTTCTTCTGATGATTAGCTTCATATCTTTTTGCCTTGATCTTGATCATGTTGTAGGGTTTGTTGATGTTGGTGGTCAGCATCTAAGAGCAAGCTTCAAGAGTTTGAGTTTCATTGAATGAACTCAACATCAGGTGAATTTTCACTTTGCTTTGACTTGAACATTTGTATTCATATTCTGGAATATGAATTTGACTTTGAAAATTACTTCATCCGTGGAGTTCACTCCTTCATTCTTCCTATGACCTGCAAAAACATAGTACTTGCCTGCAATAAAATATTAGATGATGGAGGAAGAGAGGTGTACAGTCTCTCTTCTTCCAATATAAATGTAAATCATTACAAGCATTTCTTAGAAAACAAGTCCAAATATGATAGACAAACATAATGCATTTATTTACCGATTGAGGAATGGTAACCAGCCTATACCTCTTAGCGGTATTTTGTTTACAAAATATTTGTTTGATATCTTATTAGAGTGATTCAAAAGCCAAGTTGAAGTGAATTCATATGGCTACCTCCAGTATAAATAGGTTTTCAAAATGGTTTAAAATGATATGGTAAAAATTATAAGGAGTGCCATGTTTGATAGAGCTGCTTGTTAATTTTTAACTAGACCAATAGTCACTATTTGAAGTGTAACTTCTTCGATAAAGATCGGATCAATGTGATTCAACTTGGATATTAAATTAGATTCATTTTTGTATTTCCAATAGAAACATGTTTTAAAAATTCTTAGGCTTGATATCACAAAATTGGTGATGAACAGACTTAGGAGGCAGAGTTTTACTACGCTGGTTTAAAGACATGCAGTCACTAAATGTGGCATAACTTCTTCATTTCATCTCCAAATGGGATATTCAAATTGTGTCTCAAACTAGAATTGAATATATATCTCTCATATAAACATGTTTTGAAAAGCAGATGATTTGGTATGTCAAATATGCCAATGATCAGTCAAGACCTAGAATTGTCACCATGCAGATGTTTCGACAAGCAGTTAGTATTTCAAGAATAACTTTTTCATATGATACCTGATTGAAGTGATTCAAATTGATTTTGGAAACTAGATTCCAAGGGCTATCTTCACTATTAATTTTAGATAAAAATGTTTCCATTACACACCTCAATTATAGGCTGTACTAACTCTGTCCTCAACATTTCACTTGAGACCTAGTTTTGATTTTGATCACATTTTTAGTTGTGATATAAATTGAAAACTTCAAAATGGATTCTAAAACTAGATTTCAAGAGATATGTAAAAAAACCATGATTTAAAAATGATCCTATATGGTTACCCAAAATAGGTTTGTTCTTACTGCATTTTGCCATGTAGTCCTTTCGAATGAATATTGAATAATGATTTAAAGAAATACTCATGACAGATTGAAAAAAATTTATTATAGAAGTCTTATTGTGAATTCATTCTACTTGTTTATTTATTCTATTCTACCTATTCTATTTTAGAAAAATAATTCATTCTCCCAAGTATAAGAAAATTTCTAGTACATCCATTTTCGTAACAAGATCATAAGTAAACTCATATTCAAATTTGAAAAATATACTTTAATGAATGTTTGGACATGAAAATTTATCTGATCATAAAGATTTGATGAGAAAGAATGTTGAAGAATGGAGTAGTGTTGTGACCTAATGACTAGTTGAAACCAAGTTTTAAGATGATCTTTGTTTGCTTGGTTCTCATTAATTGTCATAGCACAAAACTCTTCTTGTGGTACTTGTTCAAAATCTTGTATGCACAAGGGATTGTGTGATATACTTGCTAGAAATTCTTCAATTTCTGGCTCTAATGTTTGATCTTCATTGCTTGTGACCCATGACTCATTCACCTCCTCACGAAGATAGCTAGAAGAAGATTCTAGATTCTCTTCCTATGGATCATCTTCGTGGATGTTTTGTTGCTCTTCTATCCTTTGACATAAAGATTTATCCCTAGTGAGCATTCTAAATTGAGGACAAGGACTTGAGAATAGTCTTGTGGTGGCATACCCTCCTCCTCTAAATGATTTCTTTAACATCATTTTTTAGATCTTGTCTCGCAAGTGGATTTTGTAGTTATTTTTTATTTTATGTTTTTGTTGGGGGGGTTTGTTTTGGGAATCTACTTTTAGGATCTCTATTTCTAGGCATAAAGAAAGATAACTAAGAGAAATGTATACTAACTAATTTTTTTTAGTGTTTTTGTTTATCTTCTATTTTACTATGTTGATAATTGCCTCCCTAGCAACGATGCCAAAATGTTGGGCTAATTTATTAACATAAATTAACATAAGCATTTAATTATCAATCCGGGTTTGTAAAACTTGGAGGCAAATCCAGAGTATATGGACATAAGATATAATCAAGTTCAGAAGATAAAATTTGAAGATTTAAAAAAGTACATACAAATATAAACCTATTTTAACAATTTCTAATTCATTTATGTCATATATGAGGGAAGAGGCTCTTAACTTAGGAGAACCAGGTTGTCCTTTCCTACAATACTACTTTCATGAAGATAAATCTAAGAGTACTAATTAACAATGGTTTATGATGCAGAAGATGTAAAAGAAGAGGCTCCTAACTAAGGAGGTTCAGATTGTCCTTCTTCACAGTCCTACTATATCACAATCACCATTGCTTCAAACCAGAAATGCAGAAATAACTTCAAATAAGAAATGGAGAATGAAATTCAGTTTTAGTTCAAGATCAAATAGAAGGGGAATTTAACTTAAATTCCTATGTGTCCCTTCATATGTAGATTAGAATTAAACCAATATTCATTCAGCAATCATCACACGTCCAAATACATTTGAAATGAGAAGTAATCTATGAAAACTATGAAAATTGAAACAAGAAGTGCACTTAGCTTGGTGTGGGGGCCCTCCACCTTTACCTTGCACACTTGAAGAAATCTCAGCTACAACAACTTCAGTAAATCAACCAAGCATGAACAATAAATTGAAATGAAACAGGTTCTTCAAATTAGCTTCCAACTCCAAAGTATCTCAGCATAAAATTATACAAAAGTTACATACGTAAGCCATTAAAGTCTTGGCATTAAATAGAGGTTTTGTGAAACAAACTGATCTATATTATCTCTAACACTCATATCTACTCATATCCACCTATCTAGGTCGAACTCATCCAATTCATCCCAAGAAATATGGTTAATCCCATAAAATCTCAAAATTTCCCTATTTCCTAGGGACTTTTTGGTGAGTAGTCATGTTTGACTAGCCTTGACCGGGCCTAATAAAGCTTGTTTTGACTAAACCAAGTGGAGTTAGCTTAGTCCCAGTTCCCAAGATTTCCATTCATGCATCCAAATCGAGCCCAAGTGTCCTGCAAACATGTCATCCACATAGCTATTACATGAATTTCTGATTCAGTCCAAAATTGCACTTTAAACTCAATTTTCATAAAAACTTCTAGAAATTGAAAAATTAAAATTAAATACCTGAATATGCATAAAATACATCAAAATGAGATGGATGTCATGGAAAATGGATGGAAAATATAAGGATTAAGTAAGTTTCCTTAAGCAAAAATAGACCAAAACTGAGGGCCAACAGAAGGTAACCCCTTGCTTGTCAATGGATACAAATTGAAAGCCTATAAAAGACCTCTATCAAGGGAAGAGTTCATCATTACCATTAGTAAGGAAGTGAATTTTCTTGGAAGTGTTTCATCTTCCACCTCACCAAATTCTTGAAGACTATTTTTATTTTTGGAAAAAAATGAAAAAATAAAAAAAAATTAAAAAAGTTAAGGGACCTAGGTGAAAACCCCTATGAGCTAGCCGAGACCAACTTTTGGGTTGAAAACCTCCTTGAGGTAGTAGAAGAGTGAGAAAAAGGAAAATAAAAAGATCCCTAGGTGAAAACCTCCCTTGAGGCACCTAGGGTAGGAAAATAGGTTGAAAACATCCTTTGAGGTGACCCGTGTGTCTTTCAAAAAAATAAGAAAAAGAGAAAAGAGAAAACAAAAAACAAAATGCCATGGTAGGAACCTCAAACCTACTGACTAATAAAAATCTTTGATTTTTGCAGGTTTTTAAAGGCAACAATGGAATCAGAGTTCAAGGGACAACAAGCCAATCATTACCCCATTATTCCTCCACTCACTTCATATCTTCCATGCCTACTATGTCTCTATCATCCATCCTCACTTCCAGGCATCAAAAACTTGTTTTTATGTAGTTTTATGACTTTTACAGGATTTCTTGTCATTATTACAGGAAGATCCTATAGTGCTATAGGATGTCCTGAAAGACTACAGAGATGAAGTCCTGATTGGAAAATGGTGATGCAAACCTATGGTAGGTTAAAAAATGGAACCATACACCTCACCACCTCTCACCCAACACTGACTCATGACCATACCAAACTTTGTGTCCATAAAAAACCACTCAGGAAAATGAAAAAAATACAAAAAAAGAAAAAAGAAAAAGAGAGTTCAAGGGGCATGCCATAATTGGCCTCAATCACCTACCACTCCATATCCTCCATTTCCATCCTTCCACTCCTACATCACCACCCATCCCTCCTCCAAGTGAAAAAAAAGAAGCAAAAAAATGATGAAAAAGGCAGTTACATGATTTCTTATAGTAACTACTGGAAACCCTATAGTAGCCTATTTTATCACAACAACATTTTCTCTATACATTCTCCTTCACTATCCATGCAAGAAAATAGCTCCAACACCCCTAAGATTTTTATGAATCCTATCCAGAGCTCAGCAGCAGCGATAGAGACCAAGCTCTTGCACACAACAATAAGGACAACAACTACATCAACTAGAAGAAATCAATAGAAAAGTGACCAAGGAAAAGCACTTACCTAAACAAAAAGAAGCACATCAGAGTCACCCTCTAGCATGCATCAACCAAGTGAAGGAAGGCATAGGTATGGAACCTCATCCAAATTCTTCCCTATGTACGATATGATAAAAGTGTAGGAATATGAAATTGTTCGATTTTATAAGTTGGAGGTGGTGAGTTCACTTGGACACCCTCATGTCAAAAATGAAAAGTGAACTCCTAGTCAGCATGCCATGTTGCAATGCCACTTCAAGGAGAATGATTTGAAAAGGTGCTCAAGTTAAGTTGTGTAAGATTGGCTGATGATTAGGATGGGAGGTTGCATGATAACCAACGGTCGGCTAATGGTCCCAAAGAGGAAATCCCGTACATTGCCAACTAATGCATCACTCCAAGGAATCAACCATAAATAGAAAACATTCCAAACTCTCATGCACCTTTTGTTCATTTCTAGATCATACAATATCAAGACCACCTTGGAGATCTATCGAGGAAGAAACATGTTTTAGAAACCCTACAGGAAACAAAACTAAAAGAACAACTTTAGGAAACACAAGGAGCTATTGGAAACATTGGAAATCCACAGAGAACTTTGTAAGGGGGTGCCTAGGGTCCAACTGTTCAACTATTATCCTCATCCAAAGCATCATGATGAAAGGTAGGTGACCCATATCTCCTATGTTTTGAATTGATAGCTAGGAAAATGAAAAAGTATGAGTTTTCTAAGTGATTACAATGGGCCTTGGGTTTTAGACAGAATTGTGTGAAGTTATAAATTATGTGGATATAGAAAGAAAATTACAACCATCCATCAATGTTCTAAACTCTGAGGAAACCTAGAAATGCTAAGGCTAGCCTACCAACCTCCCTACATTCATTTAACCGAAAAAGAGACATGACAGGAGGATTTAAGAGAAGGGAATCCACAAAGACATCCATGATACACCTCCACCCCCCTGCGGTAGAAATATTTAGAAGGCATAACTGGTTGGGATTCTTTGAGCTACTCAGAGGATATGATGATGATGTAGCTCAATAATTCTCCATTGCACTGAACCCTCAGGATAGAACTGGTACTACTACTGTGGTAAGAGGACTGTCAATTATAATTACTCCTAAAGTAATTACTAGAATCACTACACTTCCTTAGGGGATGCAATGGAGAAAGGAGGATAACGCTGCAAACACTTTTTCTAAGAAACACTTCCTCTTAAGGGATGAAGAGGAAATTGAGGACAAAAATGGGATAAGAAGGGAAAACCTTCCTTATCCATGGAATGAGGTGATCTATCATATTATCAAATATATTTCTTGTGAAGGGAGGCTCAATATAATCTATGGCTGCCGATTTAGACTCCTCCATGAGTTGAGATTTGGAGAGGAGATACCCATTGACAAAAGACTCAGTGTACCCTACTTTTTGCTACAATAAAAGGTTCAAGAGGGAAAACATCAACAATTGGCACACCATGGACTTATTAATATAATACTAAAGGATGCCTTGAGCCAGCTAAGAATCCCTCTTCAATGGTCCACATTTAGAGACATGGACATAGAGGTTGTGATTGAAATAAAATCCCTCGAATATGATAGGGAAAATACCTCTAGTGGTGAAGACGATGCAAAATACGATGAGGAATACCTCAAGAGGAAGAAGAAGAACCAGAGAAAGAAAACGAGGTAGAAACAGATAAAAGAAAGAAAGAAGAAACGAAAGAAGAAGAAGCAGAAGAGAAAAGCGAGGAGGAAGAAAAGAAGGAAGAATAAAGCCCTAAGGAACATACCAAGGAAGGGGATGAATCTCCAAGGTTGTCTCCTAAATTGACTGAGAAGGAGGGAGTTGTTGCCTTGACTGCCCTAAGCACACTTGTCATGTCAAAAGGGAAAATACAAAGGAAAAATCCCCTCTATTTCAAAACAAGTAGGAGAAGCAAGATGAAATAAGGGAAAGCACAAACACCCACTAGGACTCCAATCATAATTGAGGACTCACCAAAAGAGAAGGAAAAGGTAGTTTCCCTAGAAATAAAAGCTGAATAGTGCACATCAAAACAAGATTCCCCAAAGTCTCCCATCACCTATGTTAGGAGGCTTGTCACCAGGTTAGCATAAAAAAAGCAAGACAATGCACCTTTGACACCAGTTTAGAGATGAAAAATCATTCTACAATATCCTTAGACAGTCCTATAGGAAACTCTATCAACACTACAGGAAACACAAAAAAAGCTACAGGAAGAACGACAAGGATAAAGGGAAGGAAAGGAAGCAACAAAACAAGTGCAGGAGGGGGAAACTTCTCCAAATACATATGAGGGAGAGTTCCAAGAGTTTCCTAAGCCTAGCCCACAACCCAATCTAAGATCTTATTATAGATTCGTTGAGGGAGGAAGAGTAATTATACATAAATTTGTCATCCCTCTCTTCTTTGAGTGTGAGAAAGAGAGAGGAAGGACACATAGCTGGATGGAAATTTCCGAATCAAAGAAAGTAGAGGATGTGGGCCATGTGGAAGAGAAACTCGTAGATATGGGTAGGGATTTGAGTGAGATGAGAGACATGGAACAAATTATGATATCTCAACTAGAGGCAAAAAACACATGGCTAAGGAGGTAGTTACAGGAAAAAGAGATCCAATTGGCCACCATGGCAAGCCTCTCAATGAAGGCACTCCAGTGTAGGATGCCACGAAAATCATATGACTTGTATCTCAAAGATCAATGTCTATAATTTGAGATCAAGACACTAGCACAACAGGGGACTATGCCTTTCCTAGACTATAGGAATTTCATTGAACTATGTGACTATAGCACCTTAGAGGATAAGGCCAAGATATATGAATTCTATTTGCACAACTTGGCCTTTACAAACTTGAATGTGTGGGACCCCAATGCAAAGTTGGGGGACTTACAACTAATGACCCTTGCATCATGGACGAGTCATGTAGAGGCCAAGGCTAAGGATGTGAAGATGGTGTTGGAAAGAGAAGAGAGGGAGCACCTTTACATTATAGCAAAACAAATGAATTCAATGGCTGTCATTAGCACCCAAAACATCATATCCAATGATTCCCAAATTGCACCAATATACCTAGCTAGAAAAGAGCAGGCCATGGCCCACTTTGAAGAAACCTTGAGGTTGCTAGGAAATGAAAGCCATCAAGCATGCCAAAGGATATGGATCACCCTACCATACAACCTTAGGATTAGAGAGTATCATTCCCTTGAGAGGATGAGGGATGCACTAGAAAGGGCTCCATTATATAAGAATGCAATGCAGAGACTCAAACTCCTTTGGATTGGTTTGAAACTCAGTTCACCCTTGCTGTTGGGTATGCTAGAAAGTAGAAAGGAGGAAGAGGAAAGAAAGAAATGGGAGGAAAAAGAGAAACATGAAGGGTTTTATCCATAAGAGGAAAGTCCATCAACAAAGGCCTAGGATGTCAGAGAGGCCAGAAGAACTATGAAAGATATGGATAGAGACTGAGTTTCCCATAGGACGAGAAACACTTTCAGTAGGGGGTGATGATGAGGCACATAAATTCCACTCTCCAACTCATATGGCCCTTAATTCCACTCTTTAACTTTCTAAAATAAACTTTTCTCACATTTATTTACATATTTTATTATATATTTCTTAGTGAGAAGGGCAAAGGTGAGATGTTATGTCATGTGGCCTAATGTGCATTAATTGAAGGACTTGGAGCAGTTTTGGAATAATTTAAGTGCAGGAACTTGAAATAGACAAACAAGAGGGATTTTAGGAGATCTGGTCTCCCTCGTAAACTCCTCAATCACTCAAAGATTCCTCCACCAGATCTCATTAGCTCGGAGTTACAAGAAGGCAAGCCAACCGAGTTCATTGGCAGCGAAGCCAATGATAGTTGAAGACAAGTCAATGTTAGGTTTGGGAGACAAGCCTCCCTAATTTTTAGGAATTTGTTGGTAGCTTCATTTGCATAACTAATAAGGCCTAGGGTCTCATTAGGATTGAACATTTTATTGTAGCCAAGAGGCGATTTCAAGCTAAGATATTGTGACTGTTATTCTCATGTTATTTTTGACATTTTGATTATAATGAAAAGGGTTTATTTGATCGAGCACCGAGTTGACTCAGAGGGATGAAGCTCTTTGGTTAGGGCCCAACCCTAGTAGTAGAGTTTCCTGTTTATGTACATGTATTCTTGGATTAGAATCATACATTAGGTGTTGAAGTATCTTTTCTTTGTTTAATTTACAAGTCTTTGAATGATTGGATAGTTTTTCTTCCATTAGTTGGAGCAATATATCAGTGTTAGAGTAGTGAAAGAAAATACTTCAGAAAATATTGTGACAATGGCATCTTTCTCATCTCCCTCATGGGATCATGGTTTGAGGGCTCCACTCTCACAACCCCAAAAATAGATTTATCTTTTGGTCATTGCATAGCTTACGATTTCTTTTTGAGTATATTATTGTTTATGATTTCTTAGAAGCACCTGCAATTTTCATTTTTGTTTCTTGAGTTTGATGTATATTAGAAAGCATTCCATTCCATATATTTAGGACATTGGCCATCAATAAATCAATTTCTCAAATTCAACTCATCTTTTGCAGTTTTGACAATCAGTCTCCTAACCTCTCGATGGAAATTGAACAACCTTCATGATTAGTCACACATGTATATTGCAAGTCAGTTCTCAAGTTTGTTTTGGTTTTCGACTAACATATTGCTTGACATGAGTGTTACCATGTCTCTAGGTATCACAGGTGTTCATATGCCTCTTAGCAGCACAAGTACAATGGTTTCTAGGAGAGTAGATTCAAAGACACCATTCAGAGAACACTTGGAGATGTAGTCGATCAAGTGTCTAGGAACTTTCCTACCCATGAAGACATCAATTTGTTCGTAGACAAGGACGTCAAGATAATATGGCAGCAACATCACAACAAGCAACACCATCAACAACAAATGAAGGCAACATACCTGCACGTAATGAACATGAGAGGAAGGTTGTTAACAACACAGAGGTAGAGCAACGTTGCAAGCTCAAGCAGATCCAATTGTGATGAATGAAACTTTGGAGACTCAGGCTATGAGGTGACGATGCGACATGAAGATCATGCAAATGAAGAGAATGGAATAGAGAAGGAGTTGCATGTGCTGAAGTAGCAACTCAAGGAAGAACATGAGCTGCATAGATAAGAGAATGAGTTGCACCAGGAACAAGTACAACAAGGGGTGCAACATGCATTCACAGATGAAATGCCACCCATACAAGTTATAGATCCAACCTGACAGCTAGCATGAAGCAGACAAGGTGAGTAGTGTTGTTGATCACATGTAAGCGAATGCATCAGCATGCATGTCATTATGCACATGCATGTGATCCCACCCATTCAGTACACTAACCAAGGTGTAGACAAGAAACAAGTTGGATTGGAGCTGATCATGTATCTTGACAAGTTGATGTCCATGGTTACTAGCACACACTTGGAGATGAGCACAAACACCATGCATCAGTGTGTTGCTGGTCCAACTACACTTAAGACGGTGATGTGCATATTGTCAAATGAGTTGGATGGAGGAGCCATAGCAGTGTACCTAGATGCAATAGAGGTAAGAGTTTGCTTCAGCAAGATGTCAACATTGAGCACAAGGACACCATCACAGATGACCAAGCTTGGCATCAGTTCGCCACCATCGACCATCACAAGGATGTCAAAGATTTGGTCTCACCACAACAGTCTGAGTGTTAGTGACATCTTGCATGGCTTGCTCAAGCCATTTTTATCTCACATGGGTACATGTACAAATTGTATGTAATGCCTTGTGAAGTGGAAGTTTAAGTGTTGATAGTTGGATGTAACAGTCATAGAGTAAATGAAGAGTCATGAGGGTAGATGAACTGTCACAAAGGGAAATGTCAAGGGCCACCCCACCCTTTGCTATAAATAGTCCCACATAACTCATTGTATAGGCTTTTGGTCAGCCAAGCTTCTGATAGGACAACCTTAGAGAGAGATTGGAAAATATTGTAATGACCCTTGGCTTCTCCACTGCATAGAGCTAGTACATCTCTTTGGAGGAGTAGGCGGTTGTGGCTGTAACATTTTGCTATCAAAACTAGTGGTTGGATATGGATGTATTGTATGACTTGAACTTTTATTAATACAATAGAGCCATCACATTTCATGCATATGTTGTATAGTATTTAAACTATCTATTTACTCGATATGATATCTGTATTTGTTTGCTTACGCATGCATGTATAGCTATTTTTGTCTATGTATGTATGAATCTTTCAGAAACATGTTGTTGGTTTAACCATCACTTTGGATTACTAGCTAACTTGCCTTCCATGTTTTGATGCATCTTTTCTCATGTGTTCCCTTCTTAAATTCGTGCTATTACAGGTTTCCAAGGGGCGCACTCATCTCAATTCCCGTGTGTTAGGACCTCTCGTCCACCTCCCTTGGTTTGTTGTAGCTGTCACACCCTTGCTACCAACAAAGACATCTTACATGGCTTTGTATGAAATCATGGTCAAGGCATTACCATACGAACCATTGCTGGGACTCCTACACCAAATGGTCTGAGGTCTAATTGGCACTTCTTAGGAGGGAGATCCCGTTACATTATGGGACATCCAACGCCGCCAACATTTTGATGCTAGAAGGAGGGCCAGATGACAAGTTGATTCTTCACACCTATTTTGAATCTCTTCATATCTATCATGACTAACTACCGAGTTCCTCTTCCGTAGTGTATGTCTTATGGAAACAACTTCATTATCTCGGAAGAGCTCTCGAATAACTTTTCACATAAAAAATGTGATGGTGGAGGCCACATAGCCTTGGTTAGGCACGTGGTTGGTGTTGTAGGCTCATGCAAAAGACATGGAATCTTTGAAGAATACATGACCTTTACATTGTTCATCTACACGCTTCGAGGGCACCCAATGCCCTAGTGAGCTACGTTGCCCAAAAAATCTATTCATTCTCTTGCTAATCTATTCACAAAGATAGACCATGGTTTCAATCACTTTAACCATAAAACACTCGATCAAGAAATTCTAAAATTATGAAAAGCACCTAATGAATCCATTGATCATTTTTACACATGCTTTTGTAATCATGCATACCAATTTCCCGAAGATGAAATTGATTGGGAATTTCTTTATGGAAGATTTGAGTATCTTCTTCGAATATCCGAACCCCGCTCAACACACTTCGGTGATGGTGTTAGCAATCACATGTAGACACAGTTGTTGTCACAAGTGACTGTCCACCTTCACCTCATCAAATAGCTCCACCACCATGGAGTGGTGTGGGAGATCATGCACACACATTTGTTGAACTATCACATCCTCCCACCCCAGCTACTCTTGAGATATGTGTAGATTTGGCTTGCAAGCCTATTGGTTGTCACATGGATTCATTTCCTCAACCGTCATCCGTACGTTCTGTTAATCCTATGGATCTTACTTTCTTGTGTTCTTCCATTCCGAACTCCTCACCTGCTATGAATGAGGATCAAGTTGTTGACGGAGTTGGTGTTATGCAGCCAACCTGAGCCATCATTCATGATGAATGTGTGTGGGAATCTAAAGAAGAACCCACGTTGAAGGATGACTCCCTTCCAGCCGTGCCTCATCCACTTTATCGTGACATCCCTTATGATTCTACCGCTGCTGATTTCTCCTATGAAAAATCATTTCCAGATGTTTCTACTTCCGATTGTTCACAGGACACATCAGACATCAGTCTGTCATTATAGTGCAGAGAGGAAACATCTTCCTCCGGAAATCTATCTAATCTATCATCTGTCATTTCTGGAAACACAGAGGGTGAACATCTTTTCTTCCCATCTACGTCTCTTCCTGATTCATCAAATCATGAGGATGCCGACAAACATCCTGAATTTTATGATCTTTGTTGTTGTGATCTCTCTACTTCTTTATCTGATCACGATGTTGATTCAATCATTGTTAATATGTCTAAGACACTAGTCTATGATGATCTAACTATCAACGAAGTCGAAACCCTGTAGATGTCTAGGCACTTCATCTCAAGCTAATGGTTATGTGAGGCCTTCGCTGTCTTGAGGTTGGTTTCACTTCCGGTCAAGAAATTGTTGAAACACTCAAGGCTCCTCATCACTCTTTGTTTTGCATTGAAGATCAACCAAACACCCATATTTTTCTTCCTCCACTCGAACTGCATGACCCCATCACTCATGCATTAGAGGAATATTACACATCAAGAACACATGGAGAATGTAAGTGGTCTACCTTTCTCACTTTTTCTTGCATGTCACAGTCAAGAGAATGCATACACTCAACATTTGCATGCAGTGTAGCACGACACCATGGAAAGTTCATAGAGTGCATGTCAAACACTTTCACTCATTATTGTTCTGTGGATGATTGTAAGCTCGGAGTGTGTATGTCTTCATTTTTGTATCTTTCACATCTGATGGTTCACACAACTATGTTGTTCGTGAACCATGCCTTCACCGACATGGGTCAACCAATGTGCCGATAGTTGCATTGGAAATATCACTTCTTCTGAGACAACCCATGCACTGTTAGCTTATGAGTAGGAGTAGCATTTTCTTTTTGAGTTGTTTTCTTGCATGCATGTTTGCTTCTTTCTTTGTGTGTTTGTTTGCTTACTCACATTGCTTCTGCATTTTCTTTTACTTCTTTCTTTTCTTTTTGGTTTGTTTTCCTGTTACTATCCATAGGTTAGTTTCACATGGAACGTGTGCAACTCTTGAAACAAACTGGGTAAAGTACAAGAGGACTTGTACAACTATCAACATTTGGTTGTATGTTGTCTGCTCTCTTATGAAAGAACTTGTTGTCTTCAATCCATGATATATCAATGGGAAATATGTACTTTTCAAAGTGAACCTTGGTGAAAACACAACGTTTGCATGCTAACTAATGTCACCTATTCTAGTCGGTTCTTTTTGGGTTAATCTTTGTCAGCTTAGTTAAGTAGAGTAAGGTGAGGAGGAAAACCTTAACAAGCACTTCAAAGGTATACATAAGCTACTTCTGTGAAAGAAAAACCTCTTCTTCTCTCAAGAAGTCGGGATCCCTATTCCACCTTTGAAATGAATAAGTGTTATGCATGATTATGGAGATGAAAAATGAGAAAATGAAAAAGTGAAAAAGTTTGGAAAAAAATGAAAAATGAATAAGGTGAAAGAAGAGAAAGGATTCCTGCACAAAGAGTTGATGCAAGTAACTCCGCCAAGGTACTGACCAGGCTCACTAGCAGCAGAGCCACGCTTGTGTTCCTGCGTCACTCCGCTGAGGTATTGTCCAAGCCTACTCGCAGCGGAGCAACACCAGAGATGAAACTAAGACTTTGATGACTATACTGCTTATGTATCATATACTCCTCAACCCCAATCAAAACAATTGTGTTGGCTTTGCTTAGAATATGTGTCGACTGACCAAGTACTTGGAAGATGCTAAACGTGTGTCAAAACCAAGACGAACTGAGAACTGAACAATACTTCCGAAGGTGTTAGACTTACTTTTTAAGAACAAGGTCCATTCAAAGAGTTGGAGTTCTACCACTGTGTCACCAAGTATTATAGTAGCTATAACCACCCTCCAAAGTTTTTCCCAAGCTTCGTTTTGGAGCCTCCCTACCAACCTTTCAAACAACATGTCTTGTCTTGTCAAGTACAAAATCTTCAGTGATTTTCTTGCACATTGATAGCCTGTCCATCAAATCTTGTTGCATCCCCCTCACACGTTGTTTCACCAGACTTGGTGCAGCTACAGGCTGAGCAACTCCCTCAAGAAATCACATAATTCTCGAGGGAAACCGACCTTTCGTCTTGAAATTGCACAATTCTGCCTGGAAACCCACTGGGCTCCAGAATTGCATAAATCTTCTTGTCACTGTTCACTGAGAAAATTACGCAATCCCTTTCGCC
>APFE030878862.1:125407-159455 GCA_000404065.3 Pinus taeda
ATGTGTAGTTGGGTTGACTGTTTCCCCCCAAGACTGAGCAAAATATATTTTCTTGCATGGGTTGCTTCTCCCAAGGAAACATGTAAAGGCATCCCTTGATTTAGGGACCTTCTTTTAGCAGCTAGAGGTTGCATGCAATGATCATTTCAGAAACCTTCCCACCAAGTGTCGCTCTTCCTAGATTTGTGGCATGCACATCACATCTTTGATTTTATCAGAACTCATGAACCTGAAAATACAAAGCTCTTTCCTTGCATCAAAGTCATAAATTTGACATCCCACATTGCATATAGGAGTTTTGGCACATTCAACTCAGTTGTCTTGGGGTAAGCCCACTGTTCATGACTTGCACTACATTTCTGTCACTTTTTGTGTTTCTCTTTATGTGAGTGCCTTTTGCTTGATTTCAGTGAACACTTGCTGTCATTTACATGCACACTAGCTTGAACTAGCACCATTTCAGTCTTCATTAACATCTCATTGATGTTGCATGCATGAAATTGATTTTGCACAAACAGTCGCCGTTGCGGCGACTTGCTTCACACACTTGCATGCTTTCCTTTTTCCTGAATCCTGCACTTGTTGTTTGCATGAATGGTCATTCACTCTTGTTTGCAGCCATCTCATCATGCATTCACACTTCTCACATTTTCAGCCACCCGCCGACCAAACTGCGCTGCCTTGGCCCAGACTATGCCTTGCCCGGCTAGCATTGCGCATTTATGAAAGTGAAGGTTCTATCTCTCCTCCATAAATTGCACAAGTCTAGATAGGAACTAACCTCCGCACTTGCATTGCACCATCCTTGGAGGTAGTGTCCTGTTGGCCCCAGAAACTGCGTAATGCAATTTGCTGGTTGCATGTCACTTCTGACTAAAATTGTGCATTATGCAGTTTCAGTCCTCAGCGGGCTAGGATGGACTATGCATTGCGTAGTTCTAGCAGTCAGTCAGCCTACTAATAGAACTGTCACAAAGGGGAATGTCAAGGGCCACCCCACCCTTTGTTATAAATAGTCCCTCACAACTCATTATATAGGATTTTGGTTAGCTGAGTTTTCGATAGGATGATATTAGAGAGAGCTTGGACAATATTGTAATGAGCCTTGGCTTCTCCACTGCACAAAGCTAGTACGTCTCTTTGGAGGAGCAGGTGGTTGTGGTTGTAACGTTCCACTCTCGGAACTAGTGGTTAGAAATGGATGTATTATATGACTGGAACTTACACTTATTAATATAACAGAGCTAACACGTTTCATGCAGATGTTGTATTGTATTTTAGCTATCCATTTACTTTAAATGATATATGTATCTGTTTGCTTATGCATGCATCTATAGTTATTTCTATGTATGTATTTATGAATCTTTCTGAAACATGTTGTTGGTTTAACCATCACTTTGGATTTATAGTGAACTTTCCTTCCATGTTGTGACACATCTTTTCTCATGTGTTCCTTCTTAACTCTGTGCTATCATAGGTTTCGAAGGGGCGCACTCATCTCAACCCCCGTGTGTTAGAACCTCTCATGCCACTTCCTTGGATTACTACAACTGTCACACCCTTGCTACCAACAGAGAGATCTTACTTGCCTTTGTGTGAAATCGAGGTCAAGGCATTACCCTACGACCCACTAATAGGACTGCTACACCAAATGGTCTGAGGTCTAATTGGGACTTCTTACCAGGGATTTCCCCTTGCATGTTGGTGGGTCCAGCACCGTCAACACATTCTAAACCACCTAATGGTGTACAATATACCAATCTTATTTTCTTCATTTGTAATCAAAAGAAAATAATGCATTTAAATATCAAACAAATTCTTGTTACACATATTAATTCCATTAAAATCAAAGTATGCATAATCAACCCTTCTTAATCATATCCATGGGATTTCATCAAAATCAATTCTTCCTTATATATGAATGTTGATTTTATATGAATATTGAATTGTTGCGTATCTTTACTTGGAAGGATATTAGTTGCATGGGGGTTATTTGGTGCAGGAGCATCCAGCTAAGGCACCATGACCGAGTGTTGGTCTCTGCCAGGTTCGAGAGTTGAATTAGCATATTGTTTGTTTTATATGTTTAGTTTGTTAGAGTAGGAGGTCGGATTTTGTTTTATCTTAATCTCAGTATTAGTCAAAGGTAGTTTGGTCGGTTAGGGTTATTTACTTGTCTGCCTTTAATAAACAGTAGATTAATAATTGTTCTATCATTTTAAGAGAAAAATAAAAATGTGTCTAAATGTAAAATTTTTCCATATAAACATAACCGAATACTTAATAGTTATGTAACTATAAGGTATACAACTGAAAGTAACTACACAGTTCCATTAATTGTAGACAAAGCATATAAATGTAACAATGAAAATCATGGAAAAATGTTCAGCAATTTCGGGTACAAATAATAAAAGAGACAGAGCACAAATTTAACTATCATCCATCTGTATTATCGTCTACATGGTGTGCAATTATATTTTTATCTATTGTATAGTCGATTCAAAAAATAACAAGCAGAGTGCAGGCCTACAACTTTATGTTTTTTTTTTCCTCTCTTAAAAGAAAACATAGCACTGTAAGTTGCATGTAATTTCCATGACCAGAACGGACAAGCACGCAAATACAACTCATGGCCAGGAGAATGTCCATACACTGAAACAATTGAATGAAGAAAACAGAGTCCAGGCACCAATTGAATAAACCAAGACAGAGGTAATTCGTTACAAACTATCTTACACCATTTTCTTTCCTTTTTTAAACGAAACAGAGTTAGAGAGAATATATAACTGCTATTATATAAGAGTCCAGTGTTACATTGTCCAAATGGAGTAAACAGTGACCGTGAGACAGGGCAGACCCTAGTCTAGGGTTTGACATTGTGAAACCCTCGAGCCTAACTAAAGAGCAAGTCCAAAATGGATTACAAACTAGAAATTGTAAACAGGAGCATGCCCAGGTCGTGAAACGACTCAAATAATATCCAGCCACTAAATAGCGAGGAGCAACCACCAGAGAACTACAAACCCTAACAACAATTCAATAAAATATGGTGACAGAGCCTACCAGCAAAACGTTGAAGGGTTTGCAAACTGAATCGTTGAAATCATCCACACCCGAGGTCGAACTCTCGACCTGTGCAACCAGAAAAAGCCAAAGTTAAACACACCACACATAATAGTGAACCAATAGTGATACAATACAAGTAAGGGAAAAATATAACTCACTTGGGAGCGTGATAGAACAAAGACCCTCATGCAACATAGTCACAGAACACTAGAAAAACTTGAGACAAGAGGAGCAGGCATTGATTAGCCCCTAAACTAGAAGAAGGTAGAGATAAAGCAAGGAGAGACAAATTACCTGAAGATATAGCCGAGTGAGACATTGTGCCTGAAACCTGTGCACATAGGAACCATAACATAAAAATGTTTTTAGCAGCAGAACAATATCAAGGAAAATAACCAACAGCAAGAAGGAACGGTTGGAAGTCCGACCAACCAAACCAGAAATCGATTCCAGGTACCAGGAGATGAAATAACCCACTGTGCAGAAGAAAACAAGCAAACTAACCTCCAGAGTTCAAAATAGGTTCATACAACGAGGAATACAGTTGCCACAACAACACAGGCGAGTTTGTGAAACCATATACGTTTGTAAATAGGACCAAAACAGAGCCTTTCCATAGAAACCAGGACCAGAATAGAGCATTTCCAAGAAACCCTCGCAGAGCTCCCACAACAGAGCAAAATACCGAAAATGACTAGAATGCCAAAGGGTTTTGCATAATGACCAAGTAGGAAATGACGATTGAGGTAGGAGTACAGGTTAGTTTCATATTTACGAGCCTTATTCGATGATTAAAACCGCCAACATCAATATCCACTATTCACATCTATAATCAAAAGACAAATCATCAACCAAATCGACATTTATCATTAGCACTAGACAATCTTATATTAAATTATACGTTGGACTATGGGCTAGGTCCCATCATAGTGGTGTTAGAGCAAATTCTTTTTTTAAGGTCAGTTAGAGAAATGGAGGTAGGAATGTGAGGTCGTGGCAGAGGTGTTCGAAGGATAGCTGAGGAAGGACTGGGAGAGGAGATCAGGATTCTTACTGCCCGTTTGGAGGCAGTGGAGGTAGGGAGAAGAAGAGACGCAGTAGTAGGCGATGACAGTGAAGAGGAAGCTGAAGTGACAACAGATGGATTGGATGGAGAGAGCCCAGAAATGAGACTATTGAGATCTATCTTAGTGGCAAGCAATAAACCCACACCATAACTCCCAAATTATGATGGCAACATGTCCATAGAGGTTCTATTAGACTGGATTAGTGAGCTAGATAAGTATTTCGAATGTGAGGAGTTCAATGAAGACCACAGAGTTAAGTTCGTTGCGACGAAATTGAAGGGACACGTAGCCCTATGGTGGGACAAAGTCCAAATAGAGAGGAGATTGAACAAGTTGTCGATCAAAACCTGGTCAAGGATGGTGGCCAAGTCGAACGGCAGATTTCGGCTGAAAGATTATCAGATTGCACTACACAGGCAAGCGAAGAATCTGAAACAGAAAGGAATGGCAGTAAGGGAGTACATGGAAGAATTTTATTGAGTGAACCTAAGGGCCAATTATACAGAGGATACCACAAAAAAGACAACCAGGTATGTAAATGGTTTAAGGCTAGAAATTTTAGATGAAATTAGTATTCTGTCTCGAAAGAATATTGAAGAAGCGTATCAGAGTGCGATGAAAGCTGAAGAGAAAATTACTCGAAGGCAGAATGCTAGGAGAGGATGAGGAACTGGCAGGGGAAAAGGCCAGTCATATGGTAGAGGGCAGACTGCTAGTAGTAATGACGAAGGCAACAGTTCCAGAGCTTTCGGATCATCAAATAAAGGGGATAATGTGAGAGGTGGTAAGCCATATCAGCGAGGCAGGGGAAATGGTTGAGGTAGAGGAGCTGGTTATAAACGTTACATGTGTCATAAATGGGGACACAGATCATTTGAGTGTCTTGAGGCAGACCAAGCTAGAAAGAGGGGTGCATATGTTGCACAACCAGAGGAAGCAGAGGCACTTCCCCAAGAAGTAGAGAATTCTCCAGAAATAGGGGAAGCCCTGGTGTTGAACAAGGTGTTGTTAAAACCAGCCAAGGAAGCCACTAAACAAACGCAGCAGAAGGCTTTGTTTCGAATAGTTTGTAAGTCACATGGTAAGTGTTGTAAGCTAATTATTGATAGCGGTAGCACAGATAACTTAGTGGCCACAAAGATGGTAGAAAAGTTAGAATTGAAGCGATTGAAACACCCCACCCCTTACAAAGTTTCATGGCTGCAAAAAGGCCATAAGTTGCTAGTGGATGAACAATGCCAGGTGGAGTTTCAAATAGGCAGATATAAGGATAAGGTCATTTGTGACATCATGTCAATGGATGTATGTCACATACTACTAGGTAGGCCATGGCAGTAGAACATAAAGGTCGTGCATGATGGATTGACGAACTATTATAAGTTTGTCAAGGATGGAATCAAGAACACGCTTGTACCCATCAAGGAGGAAGGGACAACACGGACAACTGAGCCAAGAGCATTTTTGGTTAGCGGAAAACAGTTTCTGAAACAAGTTGAGGATAGCGATGGATTATGCAGTTGTAAGAAGAGCAAAAACAATGTTGTTGCATACAGAGGCATCAGATTTACCCGCAGAAATTCAATAGATGTTGCAGGAATTTACAGACATAGTGGTGGATGACTTGCCAGATAAACTACCCCCCAAAAGAAGCATAAGTCACCATATTGACTTCATACCCGGAGCCAGTTTGCCGAATAAGGTAGCATACCAAATGAGCCCCAAGGATAATGAAGAGATTACGAAGCAAGTGCAGGAACTGCTAGACAAAGGATTGATAAGGGAGAGTTTGAGCCCTTGTGCAGTTCCAATGGTTCTCGCTCCTAAAAAGGTAGGAGAGTGGTGGATGTGCACAGACTCGAGGGCCATCAGCAAAATCACCATCCGGTACAGATTTCCACTGCCACAAATGGATGACATGATGGATTTTTTAAGCGGGGTAGCATATTTTTCTAAGATAGAATTGAAGAGCGCATATCAACATATCTGGATACGAGAGAGGGACAAGTGGAAGACAACCTTTAAGACGAATGAGGGATTGTATGAATGGCTAGTTATGCCATTCGAACTGAGCAATGCGCCCAATACATTTATGTGGTTAATGAATGAAATGCTAAAAGAATACATCGGAAAAATTGTAATAGTATACCTAGACGACATACCAATTTTCAGTAGGACAAGGGAGGAGCACCTTGGACATGTTCGGAAAGTGCTGGAAAAATTATAGCAGAATAAACTGCTGATAAATCTGAAAAAGTGTACTTTTCTGCAAAAGGAATTGATTTATTTGGGCTTTGTAATAGCAGAGAACGAACTAAATATGGATCTGGAGAAGATTCCAGCAATAGTTAATTGGCCATCTCCGAAAAGCTTATTTGAGGTACATAGCCTTCATGGACTAGCGAGTTTTTACTGGAAATTCATAAGAAATTTTAGTGAAATTTGTGCACCTATGTTTGACACTATTAAAAAGGCCAGTCAACCTTTTCGATGGATTGATGCATCGGAAAGGAGTTTTTAGCTACTAAAGAAGAAGATCATAGAGAGACTGATCCTGAGATTGCCAAACTTTAAAAAGCTCTTTTAGGTTCACTGTGATGCTAGTAGTATGGCTATTGGAGTTATACTCAACTAGGAGGATAAACCTATTGGATTTCTCAGCGAGAAGTTAAATGAGAGCAGGCATAAATATTTGTCCTACGATAAGGAGTTTTATGCTGTCATCCAAGCACTGAAGCATTGGAGACACTATTTGCTGGGAAACGAATTTGTGTTATTTTCGGATAATTCTACACTACAGTATGTGATGCAACAACACAAGTTGAATCACAAACATGCCAAGTGGGTAGAATATTTGCAGAGTTTCACCTTTGTGTTGAAGCACATCAGCGGGTAGGCCAACAAGGTGGTAGATGCATTGAGTAGGAGAGCTTTACTTTTGCAGGAGAGTACTGTGCAAGTGCTGGGTTTTGAGCACTTAAAAGATTTATAACAGACTGATACAGATTTTAAGGAGGCCTATGAGGCATGTCAGAATCCCTTAGTGAGAGATAACAGTCCATGGTTGGATTACAACTTGCAAGAGAAACTACTGTTTAGAGGAGGAAAGATATGTATTCCTCACTGCTCGATGAGAGAAAACATTATTCGGGAGAAGCACAATGGAGGTCTATCCGGACATTTTAGCATAGATAAGACACTCGAGCAGCTCAGTCACTTCTACTTTTGGCCAAAAATGCGAAGGGATTTATAGCAATTTGTGACCAGATGTAAAGTGTGTCAGTTAGCGAAAGGTCACAGTCAAAACACGGGATTGTATACACTGTTACCAGTTCCAAGTAGACCATGGGAATTAGTCAGCTTGGACTTTGTCTTGGGTCTACCTAGGACACAACGAGGTTACAACTTGGTGATGGTAGTATTAGACAAATTCTCGAAGATGGCACATTTTATCCCGTGCAGAAAAACCAGTGATGCCACTCACGTGGCCCACTTGTTTTTCACGGAGATTGTCAGGCTACATGGGTTGCCTAAGTCTATTCTTTCGGACAGGGATGTGAAGTTTACAGGGCACTTTTGGCGTACCTTGTGGAAGAAGATGGATACATAGTTGAGTTACAACTCTGCTTATAACCCGTAAACCGGAGGACAAACAAAGGTGGTAAATAGGAGTCTGGGAAACCTGCTATGAAGCTTTATTGGTGAGAATTCGCGAATGTGGGATCGAGTGCTTGCTCAGGCAGGGTTCGCTTATAACGACTCACCTAATCGTAGCACCGGTTACAGTCCATTTCAGATCCTGTACAGCATGCATCCTCACGGAGTACATGAGTTGCGAGATCTCAGACTACAAGAAAGGTGAAGCGCAGATGGAGAAGATTTCACTAATGCGATGAAAGATTTGCATGAGTAGGTGAAAATTAAATTGCAGGACAACAGTCAAAAGTATAAACAACATGCAGATTTGAAGAGAAGGGAAGTACAGTTCAATATAGGAGATGAAGTCCTCACGCATTTGCGCAAGGAACGCTTCCCCAAAGGTGCATACAATAAGCTGAAGTATAAGAAGATAGGCCCCTGCAAAATCCTCCAGAAATTTTTAGCGAATGCCTATGAGATACAGCTGCCACGAGGGATAGACATTTCACCCATCTTTAATGTAGTAGATTTGTTCCTTTACACTGCTAACCCAGAAGAAAAAGAAGACAAAACCACACGGCCTACAAGGAATACCCAAGATGGAGGAGAAACTTGGATGAGACAGATGCCTTACGTTTAGCCTCCCGAAATCAAGAGAATTCTCGACACTCAGGTGGCCAAATGAACTCAGCGGAAGGAGTATCTGCAATACCTGGTCAAGTGGAAGAACTATCCTATTGAGGACAGTTCATGGCTTGATGCCAGGCAGATTAAGCAAACAGGTTCTTCAGTCAAGAAGCTCATGGACAGGAGCCATGATTTCTTTTTGCCCCGGGAGCCTGATGCAGGAGCATCCAGCTAAGGCACCATGATCGGGTATTGGTCTCTGCCAGGTTGGAGAGTTGAGTTAGCATATTGTTTGTTTTATATGTTTAGTTTGTTAGAGTAAGAGGTCGGATTTTGTTTTATCTTAATGTCAGTATTAGTCAAAGGTAGTTTGGTCGGTTAGGGTTATTTACTTGTCTGTCTTTAATAAACAGTAGATTAATACTTGACCTGTCATTTTAAGAGAAAGAGACAAATGTGTCTAAATGTAAAATCTTGCCATATAAATAGAACCAAATACTTAATAGTTATGTAACTATAAGGTCTACAACTGAAAGTAACTACATAGTTCCATTAACTGTAGACAAAGCATATAAATGTAACAATGGAAATCATGGAAAAAGGTTCAACAATTTTGAGTACAAATAATAAAAGAGATAGAACACAAATTTAACTATCATCCATCTGTATTATCATCTACATGCTATGCAATTATATTTTTATCTATTGTTAGTTGATTCAATAAATAACAAGCAGAGTGTAGGCCTACAACTTTATGTTTTTTTTTCCTCTCTTAAAAGAAAACAAAGCACTGTAAGTTGCATGTAATTTCCATGACCAAAGGTAATTCATTACGAACTATCTTACACCATTTTCTTTCCTTTTTTAAGCAAAACAGAGTCAGAGAGAATATATAACAGATATTATATAAGAGTCCAGTGTTACATTGTCCAAACAAAAGGAGTAAACAATGACCGCAAGATAGAACAGGCCCTAGTCTAGGGTTTGACATTATGAAACTCTCGAGCCTAACTAAAGAGCAAGTCTAGAACGGATTACAAACTGGAAATTGTAAACAGGAGCATGCCCAGGTCGTGAAACGACTCAAATAATAGCCAGCCACTAAATAGTGAGGAGAAGCCACTAGAGAACTACAAACCCTAACTACAATTCAATAAACTATGGTGACAGAGCCTACCAACAAAGCATTAAAGGGTTTGCAAACCGAATCGTTGAAATCATCCATGCGCGAGGTCGAACTCTCAACCTATGCAACCAGAACTAGCCAAAGTTAAACACACCACACATAATAGTGAATGAACAGTGATACAATACAAGTAAGGGAAGAATATAACTCACCTGGGAGCGCGATAGAACAAAGACCCTCATGCAACAGAGCCACAGAACACTAGAAAAACCTAAGACAAGAGGAGAAAATATTGATTAGTCCCTAAACCAGAAGAAGGCAGAGATAAAGCAAGGAGAGACAAATTACCTGAAGATATAGCCGAGTGAGCTATTGTGCTTGAAACCTGTGCACATAGGAACCATAACATAGAAACGTTTTTAGCAGGAGAACAATATCAAGGAAAATAACCAACAACAGGAAGGAACGACTGGAAGTCTGGCCAAGCAAACCAGAAATCGATTCCAAGTACCAATAGATGAAATAACCCACTGTGTAGAAGAAAACAAGCAAACTAACCTCCAGAGTTCAAAATAGGTTCATACAGTAAGGAATATAGTTGCCACAACAACACAGGTGAGTTCGTGAAACCATATATGTTCGCAGACAGGACCAGAACAAAGCCTTTCCATAGAAACCAAGACCAAAATAGAGCATTTCCAAGAAACCCTCATAGAGCTCCCACAACAGAGTGAAATACCGAAAATGACGAGAATGCCAAAGGGTTTTGCGTAATGACCAAGCGGGAAACGAGGACCGAGGCAGGAGTACAAGTCAATTTCATATTTACAAGCCTTATTAAATGATTGCAACCACCAACATAAATATCCACTGTTCACATCCATAATCAAAACCCAAATCATCAACCAAATCCACATTTATCATTAGCACCAGACAACCTTATATTAAGTTATACATTGGAGTGTGGGCTGGGTCCCATCATCATTATTATTATTATTATACGTTATTTAGAAGATCATGAAAAATAATGTTTTCTTATATTTCCTTATATTTTTTATTAAGACAAATTATTAGAAATGTGTTAAATAACTTAAATACATGCATTGAAAAGATGTGCTTGAGAAGTTAGGGTTAAACCCAAGCATATGAATGACTTGATTGTCAATGGGTGAGTGAGATATATGGAGTGCTTGAATTATTGCATATATGGTTAATGCATCATTATCAATGTGATATGTGCTTATTATCTTTCTTTAATAGTTGAAATTGTACCTACAAAGAAAAATATTGACTTAATATGGACTATAGTATGACGACTTTGGTGTGTATGCTTTGGGAATGTGTAACAAGTGTAAGGCTTAAAGTGATGATTAAATTCATAATGCTAATTTTAACTCTTTTGTAACCTACACTAATAGACACTTAACAAAAGTTACCTTGAAGGATGTCACTTTAACTGTGAATGTAGATTCACGAGTAATGCATGTGCATTAAATTGATATATTAAAATATGATTTGGGAATACCTTCTTAATAAGTAGGAATGAAATTCCTATGATTTCTCTAAAATGATTTTGTGTGGTTCTTAATTTCTATATTTTGGGTTGACATTTTGCGTCAAATAACTTGAAATTACTCAAATACTAGGTCATGATATGACCTCCTTAATAAACATGGTTGCAAAAACTATTTTAAGGAAAGCTTGAAGGTTATGTATTCCTTAGGTTATGTATGGGTGTGGATTCCATATTAACATATAACTATGAGCTAAGGTATGGGTGTCGAATCCATAGTGGTAATTCTTTTCGTTAGAATCAACAACTTATTTTGATGGAATCTCATAGACATGATTAAGGAGAATTGATCATGTGTAATTAAAGTTAAATTGATTAAAGTTGATAGCATGAATTTGTTGAGATATAAATGCATTATTTTCTATTAATTATAAATGAATAAAAAATGAAGATATAGTAAATACCATTGCGTAGTTTGAAATTTTTGAAATAATCTAATCATTAATATAAAATAGTCAAGCATAAATTGAATAATTATACTCCAATATTTTATTTCATTTTTATTTAAAATTCATTAATATTTCAAAATATTGAATTTATTTATACAGTGTTATCAAAAATTTATAACCAAATTTAAATGGTAATAAAAAAATTTAATTTTAATTTTTATTTTTTTAAGCTCTTAATCAATATGACCATCTTTGAAATACAAATATTTCCAAAGGCCCATTTTAATTGTATTGACATTATTGACATATAAGACGATAATAAAGTATTGCAGCCTTAAATTGGGTTCACCTAATAAGCCGTTTCTCACTCTCAAACCCTGTGGAAGATACGCTTTTGTTTGCGTTGTCTTTCGCTTTTTAATTCTGATACAATACATTTTTGTTTGTATTGACAGATACGACAATAAGAGAATCTTGGACCCTCAAATTGGGTAGTGCCCATATTTGTCATTTAGCCAATCATGTTTTAATCTTTCCCTTTATATTTATTATTAGAAATATATATATTTTATTTTTTAAATTTTATTATATATGAGATTTTTTTATTAAGTAAAATTATTTTTGATTTAATATTTTTCTATTTTTATATATTTTAATTTTTTATTTAATAAAATTATTGTAATGTAATATTATTTTAATGTTTTCATATCTAAAAATAACATCATTAAAATCTTAACTCAAAATTATTTTCCAAACATTTAAGTTTATTATTATTAATGTATCAAGAACTTTCACTTTTAATAAGACCATGTAACATTATTTATCATGAGCATGTAACATAATTTATCATTATATTATAATAAGCTTATTTAATATTATTTTTCATTTAATAAAGGGGAACTTTTTATAAAGGACGATGAGAGATGTGTAATTCTTTTCATGTAAATGGTATTTAAAAAGAGTATTAATAACAAAACATTATTTCAATGTTGGTCAGCAATAAAATATTCTAAAATAATATTTAAATATCGGCTTTATATAACATATACACACAACTTAAAGCAAAAACATTTCTTATTATATTTAGAGGCAATTTTTATAGTCTATGGGAAGGGGATGTGTAATACTTGCCATGCTCAACATGGAATTAACACTTGACATTTACTAAACAAGAACTATCATTCAATGTTGACCATAAAATAAAATATGCCAATATGAGCTTTAAATTTCCCCTAAATAATGTGTTACAAAACCATCTAGAAGTTAGCTCGGTGATGTGGTGAGCTCAACCAAGGTATCAATGCATGACACCTTATGTGGGGGGGCTATTTTCCCCTTTCTTTAGTAATTATGAGCTATTACATGGGAAAGATGATTGGTATGTGTGAATTGATAGTGAGGTAGCATTAGAATTGTATGCCTTTGATCCTCATGAACTATGATGATGATCATTTATTGCAAATTATGGTTTCAGTTAGCTCAGGATATGCAGGTATGGTAACCATCATGTAGTGGAAAGGGAAAATTTGTTTAAATGGGTTGCACTTCTCTCCTTTATTGTCTTTAAGTATATTCATTGGTCTCATTTATGTGGTTAGTCTATTTATGGTTCAGTTGTTGGTTCTTTTCCCTTCTATGTTTTTTCATGAGTTAATTCTTATGTGGATTTTGTTGTTCGACTCATTTTCTTGTTAGTCCCCCTCTCCTCTTCTATGTCTATTATCAAGATCCTTTGTTTTATGTTTTTTATTTGTCTAAGGGGATTTTTCTATTTTTGGGATTGAATCCCTCTTCACTTCCTATGATCGATAGTGCTTCCTATAAACTACATTTTTGTGGGGCTTTAATGTTACCCCCATTTTCTTTTGTAGTTTCTTGTTTGTAGGGTTCAGACATGCCTTACTAATGTTATTTTTAACCATTCAATTTGGTTCTTCCATAATGATTTTCCTATCACTAGCATGACTCAATATGAGGTTCATGAATCTAATAAAATGGAGGCTCAAAAGGGTCAAAGGAACTCTCACTAGGGTACCCCTTGAGACTCTCGAGGCATTGGGCCCAAGAGTGCCACCAAACTAGAAAACCATCATTTCCAACATTCCACTTCACTAGAAGCTCAGGTAGATGTTGAAGCTTTGGTTAATTCTATCAAGGAGAGAAGATGACTAACGCATGCTTAGAAAAATTATGGCAGAGTTCTAGGCATGGATTGATGATACAAGGTTTTCATGCTTAAGGGATACAATGTTTTTTAGAGTGATAGATTTCTATTTTCTAGATAAGAGTCTTGTTGCCATTTCCCTAGAATATAGAAGCAATTTGAAACATAATCAGTCGACAAGATTGAGGTAAAATCCATTGTGCTTTATTGAGTGGTATTTGGTATTAGTTTCAAAGTCTATGGTGATGGACATGAGAAAAAAGGAGGTTTTTTATTTTTATTTTTATTTTGAGCACACCATATCTAAAGGCACCATGTCCATCCTGATTATTATTAATGATGAGTAGGAGAACTAGAAGCCGTGAAAGAGTGAAGGACAAGAGGCATCCCACCAATTAGCCCTTCCTTTCATGCCATTTTGATATATTTTGATTCATAAAATGCCATGGATATTCCACTAGAATTTTTTTCACAATAGATCTAATGAAAAAATACAATGAATTGTAATGTTTGAAAGGAATTAAATTGTAAATAGAGATAGGGGGTGACACCATTAAGTGAAAAATCTAACCCCTAAAATACAACATTTAATGGCTTAAACTATCCATAGAGGCTTTCTGATCCCAACTCTCCAAAGTGGGCCCCACTAATAGATTTTCTCATGTAAGTTGGTTTCTATAAATTTTCTAGCCTAAAAGCATGAATATGGATGGAAAGCGATATATTGATTCGATTCAGATCACACCTCCCTATTTTTGGAGGCTTTTGGTCCCCAAAATATTCTATTAAATGAGTTGAGGAAATTTTTCCTCTACCTTCTCCCTCAAGTACCATTTAGACTTTTCTCAAAGTTTTCCTTTCATATGCCAAAGGACATGCTGGTCCCCTATTACAGTTTTGGATATCTTTTGCAAATAGTAAACTCTGTCAATTCTATTTGATCATATTGCACTAAATTCTCTGTAGAAGGTTGAACTTTGTCCTCTTCTTAATCTAGCATGGAAGGCTAATAGAGATTCATATTTTACAGATTCACCACTAACTAAATGCCCATGTATTAGGTTATACTAAGCCCATATCCATTATCTCTAACCTTTTCTAGTATCTCAAAAGGACCATATCATAGAGCCTTTATTTTCTTAATACAACTCTATAGCTTCTCCTTGTCCAACTATAACATATTTTCTCTCCTACCTTCAATAAGTTCTCTATTTTATGTTGATCACTTGCGTGACTTATGTAGGATATCTTATAATTATAATGGATCCTTGTGATATTCTCAACAAATTTCACTAACCTTAAGCGATCCCCTATGAGATCCTCCCTCACTCCTCCTTAACATCCATATGCAATATCCAACAGTGAAGTTGGAAAATATCCAAAACAAGTTTGAAATGGTATAAGTGCAAACTGATTTGTCGTAACAATTTTGTAAATATACCATATTTTCATTCCAAATCTTGAAATGATTCTAATATTAACCACTCAAAAGATGCATCAAAATCTTGTTAACTACTTTTGTTTTCCCATCTATTCATGGATGGAATGATATATGCTTATTCAACTTTGTGTTCGCCTTCTCCGCCATAATGTAGCCAAAAATTCATTAATAAATCTAGTGTCCTTCAAAGGAATGATTCTCCTTGGTATGCCAAAGTGAACCCATACCTATTCAAAGAGGAAGTTTGTTGTGTCTTTCTTACTGATTGTACTTTCACAAGGCATGGAAATGCACATCTTAATAAACTTATCAACCACCATGAATAGGTACTCAAATCCCTTCCTATTTGTTGGTAAACTTTTGACAAAGTCCATAGAAGTGCTTTCCTAAGGGACCGTGGGTACATGTAAGGGATGGTATAGACCTTCTTTCCTATTACTAGTCTTGTTGGTACAACAAACCATACATCCTCTTACAAACCTAGCTACATATTCTTGCATCCTAGGCTTGTACACATACGTTTGTAAGTTGACAATTAGTTTCCCTAGACCCAAATTCCCTACAACATTGAAGGTGTGAGTCTCTTTGATTAGTTGTAGTGACTCACCTTTAGGAGAACATAACTTGTCTAACCTATAGAATAACCCATTTTGGAGATGATATTTAATTGTGGCATCACCATTGTACATATGAATCTTGCTCTGTAATTACTGAAACACCTCCTTAAAGTTCTCATCCTTTGTATATGACTCTCTATATGCATCATCAATGAAAGGATCCATGTGCATCAAATTTTCCAAATTTTTGATCTTGAATGTGGTGGCCTTGAAATCATTTCATCCAACTTGTGTGTGTTGTTGTTCTTTTACTTGATCATTAAATGAAACTACTATAAAGATCATATTGACTTGCAATTCCTGGTGTATAATAACTTACTTTGGGTCTAAAGGTACTATAATAGCTGGTGATTATATTACTATCTCACTTCCCATATGATAATGCTTCCACTCTTTTATGGCTTGTACTAGGGAATATAGTTCCTTGGCATATGTAGCATAATTGAGAATTTCCCAATGAAATACTTTAGAATAATAACATATAGGCCTTCTTCCCTTCATCAACATCGTTCCTACAACATAAAAACTCACATATGTTTCCATTTTAAACAATTGTTGCAAGTTATATAATGCAAGAACCAATGCTTGAATAATTTTATTCTTTAACTCTTCAAAGGGATTTTGTTAACCTTTTTCATAGTGGAAACTATTACCACTTCGTATTATGGAGTAGAGTTGTACTATTGTTAATTTTTGCAACTACCGTCAAATTCCTCTTTGGACAATTCATATGGTGAAGATAATTATTTCAATAGATTCCTGTTTTTGAGAGGACCAAAATGGACCTAAATATCATTGAATTTGATCAAGCAGAAGTTGAGTTATGAATTATTTTATTCATATATATATTATGGATGGGTCATCCCTAACCACATGTGTAACTGCTTGGCTCAACCTTAACCCCAAGTGGACCCTCAATAAAGCCTATAAATAGAAAATACCTCAAGCTCATTTGGACACATTCAATCAATATATCTTCTCTTATCGTTTGTCTTGGTTGCACAGGTTCGATGAAAGGTGTTCACATAAGGGTCCAAAATCACAGGTGTGAGGTTTGCTATGAGTTAGGGTTTTCTAGTTTTTGGAGGCTGGCATAGAATAAGGAATTTTAGTCACTAGACCTTGGCATACAATGGTCATGACAACTTCTAGAGAGCCTTGGACACTGGCACAAAGGCTTATGGGAGCGTCTAGGGCTTCAGAGGAAGATCTGGAGGTGTCGGTCCCCAGACCCTCACACAGAGTGGTCGTGAGAGCATCCAGGCTATCCCGGATGAATGCATAGTAACTTGAAGGGAGCGTCCAAGGATTTTTGAGTGCATATGATGAGTTGGTCCCCACACGCATGCACAAAATAGTCTGAGAGCATTTGGGCTACCATAGACGTTGACATATAGTTCATAGAGAGTGTTGAGGTATTTTATAGACACTCGCATAGCTCCGCCTCCCTGTTTCCAAGAATCACGGATGCAATTTCTGTATTCTAAAGTTTCCACTTAGTTTTTAGCAGTGTTTGACATAGTGACAATAGTTTCTAGTAGTTTTCTATACCCAATGACAACATATAATAGTCATCTGAATCAAGGTTTTGTTTTCAAACATGATTAGATCTGATTCACAAATATCATAGTTTCTTAGCTACATAGATAAAGTTATGGATGAATGTACTCTCTTTTGCTGTATAATTTGACAATGATATAAGAACAAGAATATTTTCAAGGTTTTTCCCCATAGTGGGTTTTGCCCTGGTCTTGGACCAGTCATGGTGTCTCTATGTGTGTGTATGCTTTTCTTCTACTGTTCCTTTTATGTTCTGCTGCATTAATGATGATGATGTTGTTATTTCTATATAATTTCATATGCTGATGTATAATTGTGTAGATCTCAATAATGTAATGATGATATGGGGTGAACTTAATGTATTAATGATGAACTGCAATTATCAAAGAAAAGAACAATGTAGCCCTATGAAAAATTAACATGGCATCCAAACTGGGATGAAGAAAATCCATGGAGATCACCCTGAAGATGCCACCTTTTGATAGGAAGCAAGAAGAGGATGGTGGAGACCTAAAATAATTCTAGGGTTTAAAGAAAACCCTATATTAAATCTATGAGCTTAGGATTTGAGAGAAACCATTTTTTGATAGGCATAAGTTCCCTACTTAGTTTTGAAAGTAGTCTTAAGTCTGTCATCGGGGTGCACCAATATTGAAAATTTGTCATCTAGGTAGATGTCTCTTTATTTTAGGAAAGAATTTGGTAGCTCTACAGTTGAAATCTTTCCAGGAAAAACATTGAACATAAACAATAACTTGGAAAAATTACAACAAGAAAAACTAATCAAAACATTATAACAACATTCTTCTGCATATGCATGAGAATACACTAAAATGAAAGGAATTAGTCCTAATACTTGTATACATCACATCTACATTGAGGAAAATTGTAAACCTATCAAACAACCTCAAAGAAGGATGAATCCAAATCTTAGGGAAACTGTGAAAGAGGAGTTGCAAAAATTGCTGAATGTAAACTTCATTTAACCAATTTCAGATAGCCAATGGGTTTCTTCTCTAGTGATTGAGCCTAAAAATAATGGTAAATGGAGGGTATGTATTGATTATCAAGAATTGAATAAAGCTACCCTGAAAGATCATTTTCGTTTGCCCTTTATAGATCAAGTGTTAGATACACTTGAAGGTAAGAAGCATTTCTCATTTTTGGATGGTTTTAGTGGTTACAATCAGATTTAGGTAGCACCTGAAGATCAAGATAAAACCATATTCACCTACCCATGGGAAACTTATGCCTACTAAGTACTCCCTTTTGGATTGTGCAATGCACCTTCAACATTCCAAAGAGCAGTACTAGGAAGTTTTTCTGATCTAATACATGATTATATAGAGGTGTATATGGATGACTTTATAGTTTATGGGAATACATTTGAAGAAGCTTTAGAAAATTTGGAAAAAGTTCTTAAAAGATGTAAGGAAGCAAATCTTTCACTAAGCCATGAAAAATGTTTTATGATGTTTACAGAAGGGTTTGTTTTAGGACATCACATTTCAGGAGATGGAATTAAGGTTGATAAATCTAAAGTTGAAGTCATCTCTAAATTATCAATTCCATGTTTTCAAAAGGATGTTAGAAGTTTTTTAGGATTCACAGGATACTATAGAAGATTTATAAAAAATTTCACTAAACTAGCATCCCCACTCTTCAAATTACTTAGCAAAGATTGTGAATTCAATTGGAATCCTGATTGCCAGTTGGCATTTGAGACTTTAAAAGAAAAAATTTCTGAGGCACCCATCTTAAGATGTCCAAATTGGAAACTACCTTTTCACATTTCAACAAATGCACCAGATACAACTCTGGGAGCTGTATTAGGACAAAAGGATTTGATCCTCTATGCCATCTATTACACAAGCAATAATTTGACTCCCACTGAGTTAAATTACACTGTAACTGAAATGGAATTCTTAGTTGTTGTTCATGCTATCAACAAGTTCAAACATTACATAACAGGCTATGAAACCTTTGTTCACAGATCACTCTACAATTAGGTACTTAATGAATAAACCTATTACTAATGGCAGAGTTACAAGATGGTTATTACTCTTGCAAGAATTCAACATCACTGTTCTAGATAGACCTGGAAAACAAAACATAGTTGCTGATTTCTTGTCTAGAATTCAAAATATCAAAGATAACACTCTAGTTGAAGATAAATTTCCTGATGAATATCTTTTTGCAGTAACTACTCAAACCCCTTGGTTTGTAGATATTGCCAATTACTTAGTCATAGGAAAATTACCTTCACATTTTTTTCCTAAGGAGAAAATAAAAATCATTCAAACAAGTGCAAGTTACTCATGGATTACTAGTGAAGTTTATAAAACAGGTCCATGTCTCATGATCAGAAGATGTGTTCAAGAAGATGAAATGCCTAAAATTATTAAGGCATGTCATGATGAACCTTATGGCTGACACTTTGCTGATAAGAGGACAACCTATAAAATCCCTCATTTAGGATATTATTCACCCTCCATCATTAGAGATGCCAAAGAATATGTCAAAAGGTGTGATAACAGCCAAATGGTAGGGAAACTGGCTCCTTCAGATGAAATGGCACTACAAACCTAGGTACTCATTGAACCTTTTGAAAAATGGGCTTTGGATTTTGTTGGACCAATTAATCCCCCATCGAAACAAAAGAAGTATATTTTGGTATGCACTGATTATGTCACCAAATGGGTAGTGGCTAAAGCATTACCTTTTCCTAATGAAAAAAGTAGTTAATTTTCTTTTTGAGGACATCTTCACTCATTTTGGTGTTCCAAGAGAAATTGTGATAGATCAGGGATCTCAATTTACATCTAAAATGGTGGAAAGACTTGTGGAAGAATACAAGATAAAACATAGAAAGTCTACTCCTTACCATCCACAAGCAAACAATTAAGTTGAATCTACCAATAAGGTGATTAAAGGAATTCTCACTAAGACTATACATCTACATAGAAGAGATTGGGCAGAAAGTCTTCCTGAAGCCTTATGGGCCTATAGAACTACATGGAGAATGACAATAGGACATACTCCCTATGAGCTTGTTTAGGGGAAGCAAGTCCTGTTCCCTATAGATTTTCAAATCAAAACCTTCAAGATGGCCGTCCAATTGGGATTGGATTTATCAGAAGTACGGAAACATAAAATGGAGCAAATCAATAAGCTTGATGGAATTACGTAAGATGCAGTTCAAAGAACTAGTTTAGTCCAGCAACAAAGGGCTAAATGGCATGATAAGTATATCAAGGAGAAGAAGTTCCAAGCAGGGGATTGGGCACTTTTGCTCGATTCAAAATTCAAATATTTTCAAGGAAAGTTTCAGACTCATTGGCTTGGGCCATGTGAGATTGAAGAAGTCTTTAATAATGGAGCACTGAGAATAAGGACAATAGATGAAAGAAAGGTACCTCTTCTTGTGAATGGTCATCGGTTGAAGATATAACATAAGCCAATTTCAAGAGAGGATTTTGTCAAAATTTTCCAAGATAACACTGAAATGAGGTTGGTGAAGAAGAATTATTCTTCTCCACTAACTTAGTTTTTCCTGTATATATATCTAAGAAATAAAATAAAAACATAAAAAATAAAAATAAAATGTATAAGTATTGAACCAATTGTTCATGGCATCTTATACATGAAATACAGGGTGAAAATCAGAGATTTCTGACATCCTACTTTCCCATTTCCTTGCTGTAATAAGTAGTGGCCACTGACATAAAGCACATCATTTGCAATTCCTAATCTGCAAATTCATTTCATTTTCATTCAACTCCACTTTCATCCATTTCCATTTCATTTCACATTCATATTCCGTAGCCATACTTCATTTTTATTATGTTCTGTAGCTAATTCCATTCTGCAGTCATATCTCATTCAACAGCTCTGTTCCAAACAAACAATGATTGTAGGGAATTGAAGAACCTTGTTTATTTGAAGACCAATATGCTAAAAGGGTATCTGTGGATCAACATCAAAGGAAACAACAAACGAAAAGGTAAAGTTCTAAAAGGTAAAATGCAAAAATTTATTTTAAAATAGCAAGGTTAAAATATAAAGCATATATAATATGGGTATTCATATGTTTCCTTGACGAATCATCATTTTATTTTATTGCAATCTCCATCGTACTGCATATCTGCCACATCCTCCATATTTTGTCACATAATGGTCCATAATTTACTCCCTCATTGTTTTTAACAGTCATGACTACGACGTGACATACTTGTCTACATTTCTCCAAAACCCCTACCATCTACTTATTTCATACAAATTCGCAATTCCTTTCACCATATTCGTAATCAATCCATTTCATAAAACCAAGAAGGGTAATTATGAAGGTTGAGCACTCTAGGTAGTAGAAGGCATGGGGCTAATTGTCAGATCAGAACTGGTAGGAGAAAAATACATGGAAGGATACCCACAACTCAAAGAAATGTTGCAGAAAGCTGGATGGCTCAGATTCATCGAGAAATTTGATGGTTTTCATAAGGAGATTACAAAATCCTTTGCTCAATCTTTTGATGGCACAACGGTACAAATTTGATATATTAAGTTTGCTGTAACTGAGTAATTGATAACTGAGGCTACAAAAATTCAAAGGCATGGTGAAATATGGTTCAAAAACAAGGAGTTCCACAGTGAATCATGGAAAGTAATACTCAAAAACCCAGGTATGGATGTCTCTGTTTTTAGAAAAGGAATTCCAATTTTAACACTTAAAAGTAAGTGGAGGAACATGCTCTTGATATTATAGAAATTTATCACTTGCGAGGGGAGATTTGGTTGCATGTATGTCTACCATGTCCATTTACTAATGAATTTCCTAGAAAACGGAGAAACCAATCTTCCTTTCTTCTTGCTAAATAGTTCAAGGAGGATGGCCTCAAATTTGCAAAAGAAAATAGAATTCATAGATACAACCATGTGTCATCATGGGTTGATAAATGTATTGATTGAGTTTCATTTAAAAAGCATAGGAGATACCTGGGAGAATTTCCTCATTAGAAATCATTTCCAAGAAGCACCAAAGTCACCTAAAGAAGATAATGTTAGAAGAATTAGAAGGAAGAAGACTGGTATAACTATTAAAGATAGACCCGAGTCTTCATTACAAAAAAATGATGAAAAGTTAATCTTTGAAGAACTGACAGAAATCAGGAAGCAAATCCGGGCAAGAGGAAAAATAAGAAAGGAGAAAAAGGTCATAGATGAGGAGAATGTAAGTCATCCACAACCTATAATAAGCTCTAGAATCCGAAGCTTGGTAAATAAAACATCATCAAAAGGGACAGAGTTTATAAACTTAGATGAGGAAACCCTAGAAATATCTCCTGTTAACATCCCTTCTGCACAGAATCCTCAAAATTCTCTTGATCATCATTTTGAAGGTAGCCCAAGCAGAAGATCTCCAGGCATTGACCCAATGTAGCAACAAATATATGATTATATAGAATCAACAGATAAGAGAAGTGCCTCAATGAACCCCGAACCTTCTGTCAATCCACAAGAACCTCTAATTAACACTCTGAAATAGGAAATTTATGAATTAGAGATAACGAACAGACATATCAAACAGGAGAATGAAGCCTTGAAGGAACAAAATAAATTGGACAAGGCAATTCATGATATTACCATTTTGCATCTAGGATTGTGGTATAAGAAAAACAGGAAGTTGAAAAGAAAGAATAAGATTTTGAACAAAACAATCATTAACCTCAAGTACAGGCTTCTTATGAGAAAACCCATAATGATAGTCACTTCAAAGAAGAACAAAAGAAGAAAATTGGATGTACTAGTAGAGGTGTCTAAGAAAATGCATTAGATAAGAAGAACTCACATTTTTGGAAAATTGCATGAGGACATGCAACGATTTTGCAGTGGGGTTATGTTGAACTTTAGAATTACCTTCTCCTTGACATTTGTTCTCACCTTTTTCTCTCATTTTCTCATAAGACTATAGACCCAATTAATGATAAATGCTAGGTTTTGTCTTAGGAAAGCATTAAAATGATCACCATATCATATTTTCATGTTCTTGCTATTTTAATAGATTTTTGCAAATTAGCTATAGAACACAGCCTATTTTGTAGCTAACTGTGGATTCTATAGCTACTCTCATGGTTTGGCAGGTTATAGGTGTCAAATGAAGAACTGGGCCACATGGGCATTTCTAGAATCATCTCCACATGGATTCTATCCTATTTACTCGGTCCAGGTCGACAGAAAAGTGTGGCTAAAGTCATGGTCAAAGATGGAGTCAAATACATTATCTAGAAGCAATAGGAGTCTTGATTTTCTCTTTCGTAGCTAATCAAGAGTCTAACAGTTCTGTTGAAGATTTAATTCGAGTTAAGTCACCTATAGTTGATCAGAAGTTAAACAGTCCTATTACAATTCGAATTAAGCCACTTGTAGCAAGTTTTTCTCATAAACAATCATGTTAAATTTAATTTGAATTAGCTACATGTAGCAAGTTTTTCTTCTAAATAATTATCTTATTTCCCTATTAATATCAGTTGCATAGAACCGAGAAGTAGTTAGAAGCTAGAAGGAATTACAGGCTTTTTGTTGATGCTCTATATTCAGACTTCGTTTTGTTCATAATACAAACATCATTTTTTCAATGATGGTTTAAAGCACATCTTTAACTAGCTAGCATTCTAGGCACATTAGTTGTAGAGGGACCTTGCACTGAAGGAGCTTTTTCACTTGTTGTTTTCAGTTTAATTTATATTACTCTGTTTTCAACAAGTATGTTTTCTAATTTAGAATGATGTTTCATTTCGGTTTTTAACCAATAGTGTAAGGATAAAATCACAACTATGCAACCTTGTTCTTCTGAGATATTTGATGGAAAAATGACTTTGTTTCCAAAACTAAATGAAGATTGAAGTAATAAGAATACACAGTTGCTTAGTTTTCTTATTGTTTTGTTATTCATTTTCTTAGAACATAACTGTCAATTAATTGTGTTAATAGATGTTCTCAAAAACCATTTCAAAATGATGATGAACGTAACTTAAATGGTTAAATATATAATTCATACAATGATTGAATTTACTCAGTACATTGTTTGTTTTATATGCTTTTACCTTTTGTTTTCTGCTTTCAAGTCCTTACTTAGTTGCATCACTTGACATTCCAAAAAATCATTTCAAGGAGATTGATTTCATCATATTCCAAAATTGAATGGTTGAATGTTTAAATGACTGCAATTACTGAGTTACCTTCTGCAGTAATATCATTTTTGGTTTTAAGAATTATATCCATGGATTAGGACTAATGATAAGATAAGATAGATGATCTGTTCTCTTATTAGGTTCTAACTAGTCAACAGTTCTTGGTCCATTTTCAGGAGATTAGAATAACTTAGTAACCTTTCCTTTCCTTTTAGATCCATTCAAATTTTCTCATAGTTTGTATATTCTTATACATCAAAGAACAGAAACCCCCAAAACAAACATAAAATACAAAACAATGAAGTAAGAGAAAAGTTAACTAAGCACATATAGTGCATCACACTTCATCAGTCTACAAACCTCAGTTGATAATTTATGCAAGCAATTTAGGAGACTAAATTGACTAAACAGGGACCACGTTTCATAAATTTTTAGACTGGATGATCTTGGTACGCAAGAATACACATGAAGGCCTCATTTAATCAAATTTTCATACTGGACCCATTAGAAACTTTGAAACTCAAATTGCATCAACCAACAATCAGTTAATCTAAACAATCAGATCACTGTCACTAGAACAATATGCTGAACCCAAAAACCTGCATCATCATTCAAAACCAGCTGCAACCTCAAAAGTCATGCATCAAAATGTAAACGCTACTTTATTGAACCCAACCTGCATGTATACACTACTTCCTTTAATCAAACCTACGTATACCTTCAAAACTACTAAAACATAAAACTTCTGAATCAAGTCTATACCAACCCAAAATATATTGAACATATACTGTCAATTTACAGAGCCTTACATAGGTAGTAGAAAAGATCACCCTTCTCACTTATACAATCAATTAATCAGATATCAAACTCCTTATGCATTCAGTTTTACATTCCGATTGAAGAAGACTTCATTGACAGATAACAGTAAAATAATGGTACTGATCAAATAGATCAATCATCTCTGAACAACATACTTTTCTTTTGCATACACTACTTGGAAGATCCAAACCGTCGTGTATACACAACTTCACGAAAGTGAACCAACATACAGATCTACAAATATTAACTCATAACTGTGATGTTATTCCGAACTTTAGAGAAATCTAGATCATGACATTCAAAGAATAAAATAGGTGTACACGATTAGATCTGGCCCAACCAATATCAGATAATTCAATGATAAGCCATTTCGGGTCTCATGATCCTAATTCAACATTGAAGTCAAGGTGCACAAAATATTTCAAATCAAATCACCAGCATTGCCCCTACAACATAAAATATACTTCAAATAGAACTATTCCTTAGAAACCCTTTTCACTTGCACACCTTGGCCATATGATCTTCTCCTCCTTATATAGTTTTAGGCTGTTCTCAATCCCTTGGATGAAAACCACTTAGGACCCCTGGTATTCTTGGACGAGATTGAATAGTGGTTACTTCAATCAATATTGTGGGCTAATACCATAGTATTAACCCTTGGTATTCTATACTCTTGAAATTCCTTGATTTTCCAACCAGTACACACTCTTCCCCTTGCAGGAGTGCGTGTATATGTATACACGCTTTTTGTTCTACGGACCTGCGTGTATACATTGTTTTGATTAAGTGGACTTGTGTATGCATCTTAAAAATGTTTTCACCATCCTTTACCTTCAACTTCTTCATTTTGATTAGTAGACTTTAGTTCCATCTTCCTGTTCTTTTGTACCAATGCCATGTTACATCTGAATGGATCTGTTACATTGTGGGTTTCCTTTCATCAAAACTGAGCTGACCTGTGAGTGATTTTCCATCGAGGACAACACTTGTATCATAATGCCAACAGATGATGGAAATGAGCTACATACATGGGATTGACTACAATCAGGAGCTGTCAAATATTTTTTTTGGCTATACAAAACATGAGATGACATTGAGCTTGATATAAAATCGTGGGTGATCAATTCATATCGTACATTTTTCTCTCCGGAGGAATCATATTATATTGATAAGTCTGTTAACAGTTTAGAAGTGGAATGTGTATTTGCCAGAGATAAGAGCCAAGGTCCTAATTGTTGAATCATGGAGCTCTTCTTACATTTTCTCAGTCTCATAGGGGAGGATCTTGTTCAGCTAGTGGAGGAATCAAGATTACTTAGGATGGTCTCAGGTTATCTTAAATCTATGATTATTATTGTCATCCTGAAGTCTGCCTTGCCAGGCTCTTTCATGATTTTAGGCCCATTTCATTATGTAATTTGGTTTACAATTTTCTATATAAGATTATTGCTTTAAGACTCAAGGAAATTTAGCTAATGCCATCTCACTACATCAATTTGGGTTTCTCAAAGAGAGGAAATTACATGATTCCATTGCAGTATCTCAAAAGTGTCTACACTCGGTGAAAACAAAACATCTGAGTATGCTAAATCTCATGTTGGACCTTGTTAAATCCTATGACTATATTGATTGGGTATTTCTTCATATGGATTTAGTTAAGATTAGGTTCTCATATCATGTTGTGTAATGGATAATGACATATGCCACTATGGCTAAGTTTGCAATTCTCATCAATGGTCTCCCATCTCTTTTTTTTTAAGGCATCTAGAGGATTATGCTAGGGTTTCTCATTATCTCCACTATTTATTATTATTATTATTATTGTTATTGAAAGTTTAAGTCACCCTATTCTAGAGGAAACTTGGACTGGACAATTTGTTGGTTTTCAAGTCTCTAAGAATATATCTGTCACCCATTTTCTCTCATTGAAGATGTACTTCTATTTGGGATGGGTGGAATACTTTAAGATTATTGACGATTTTCGTAGAGGAATAGGTTTCATGCTAAGAAATGACAAATCTATCTTCATAGAATAAGAAGTGGACCTAGAGATTCTTCAGGAAATTGCAAATATTTTTTCTATTAGGGTGAAAATCTAACACAAGGTTTTTCTTACTTACGTTTTTTCCTTAAAACAAATAATTATTTGGTTAAGGATAGGCATTCATTGATTTTGATATTTGTAGCTTGGGAGGTACTCCAAGCCATAGGTTTTGAGGATTGGAGGTTGGAATGCCACAAAAGCACTTTGAGGGCTTGGAACCCAAGATGTGGGATTTTCACCCAAGCTTTCGGGTGTTAATCCATGAGGATTTTTGGAAATGTGATGATTTGAGATGATAGAGGAACTTGAGAGTAACCAGGAGGAATAAAAATCACTAAAATCCAAGTGGTCTATCATGAGATATGAATTTTTGAAGTTAATGGGTGGGTTTGGTTAAGGTTGGCTAGGTGATTATAGGCCTTATGATAGGTTGTCAAGCCCACATGTGTGATTTGATGGATCCCTTGTGTTTAGCATAAATATAAGGTGAGTGTGAGGTCACTTCTACACATCCAAGTGAGAAACAAAAGAGAAACTCACACTAAAGAGATCTTTGTTTGGGCTCCATATCTAAGAGGCATATTCCAGTAAAGGATAAAAGGGATAGATAAAGCATCTTTGTGATTGTTTGAGAGTTTAATTGATCTAACAGTAGGGCTGATTGAGATAAGGAATTTTTGGGTCTGGGTTTGGGTATATGTTGCATGGGAAAACCTATGAAAGAGGAGTCATAAACCTATATAGTGGGCTAGAGGAGGGATGAGGCCATGCTTCAGTGAGAAGAAGGGTGGTAAGGCTTAAAAGTGGGCTGGAAGCTAGACCAAACCTCAACGTATGGGAGAAACACCTTAAAGGAAGCCAACCACAACTATTGGGAGGGTGTTTGAGTAGTGGAATAGGGCTGAATATGGCTGATGTATTTCCCTAACCAAGACGAAATCAATAGTAGAGGAGAAGACCTAAAACAATGAGCATAAGAGATATTTTTATGTGTCTTATGGTTGATTTGTTGTTGGGTGTTGGATCTTAGATTTGAATCAGATTGGATGGTGTGCTTTTGGATGATTGTAGCAGTTAAGAGATAGGACCTATGTGGCATATTAGATTCCCTAACAAGTGGGAAGATGCTATATTAGTTATTGGACCCTAGATTTGTGCAATAGATCCTCTATTTCATAACAAAGGGTAGATCTTCAGAGCTCTAGTTTGATGATGATTGAGAAGATATGAAGGACATGTTGTCTGGTGTTGTATTGGGTATTTTAGGTATGTTGGAGGGCAGCGTGAAAGTGCCCAAGTGTGAAGCCGCAAGTGCTATATAGGGAAGGACTCTTGGCTACTAGGAATGACAGTTGTTGGAACTCAAGTTTTGGCCAACCATAGGAGCATATTTTTGTAGCCTGTGTTGATCATTAGAGAAGTGACATTTGATGGTGATAGGTGGCTACCCTACTATCTTATGTTAGTATTCATTGGAGTAGTGCAGAAGGCTATAGTGGGTAGAAGTCCCTAAGTAGCTGAGGAGTTGCAATGGGTAGTTGAGAGTTTTTCATAAATGGATTTGTGAGAAACTCGACAGGAGTCTCAATGTGTTGATGCACTGAAGGACTAATGGTCAATGAGAGAGAAGGTGGAGCTAAGTTTAGTGACCTAATGTAGTTGGTTCATTGATAGAGGTAAATTTAAGTTGCTACAGATTAAGAGTCAAAGGACTATGCAAATGTATTCAGGGTACAACCGAGAGGAAATGAGAGAGAATGCAACATCCAAATGGCCAGAGTACCTTGATCAGGGTAGATTTGTTGTCATCAAAACATACACCAAGCTCTAGTTGTTGTATTATTATACTCATGGATATTTGAGGGCCATTATCCTTGGTGTGAGAGCCCTATAATGTTGTATTATTCAGTGGGATTAATATAACGAAAATTGGATTATTATACATATTTGTGTAAAAAGTTGTGTATTTTTGTGCACTTGTAGATTTCATTGTTATTTATATTTCTGCTATGCAAAGCAGACTTCCTATGACACTTGGTTTAATAGAATCAATGGTTTAAGATTCTATCTTGGAAACCAATATCATGGAAAATCAAAACTTGATTGATAAGTTTCAATGAAAGATATTGAATTGGACAAATAAGTCGATAAGGGGTTGGCTCATCCTTGTAAAAGTTGTTCTATAGAATATGCTAGTGCAATGGATTCATATAATAAGGGTCCTTAAATTTATTCTTTAGAAGTTCAATTCTATTGTAGCTAATTTTATATGGGATGGTACTATAGAACAACATAAATCCATTTGGTTAATCTGGAGGAGATGTCAAAGGCTAAAAATGATGGAGGTTGGGGGATAAAAAACCTTCTTTGGTTTGGATGGGATTTGAGAAAAAAAACTCTTTGGAGAGCTTTGTTTGAAGACGGTTTATGGAAGTACATCTGCAAAGACAAATATATATCATATATAAAGGTGGAATATTTGGTTAGATCATATATTATGGGCACCCAAGACACTTATTTGATTTGGCACAATTTACTATTAGTTAAGTGATGGTTGGGTAGAAACTTTCTTTGGAAAATTTGTGATGGATATATGGTGAGGATTAGAGAAGGATTTTTAGGATCCCCTATAATCCTACATTTTCCTCAACAGTTCCTGAATTATCTATACGACAGTGGAATTTACTACATCAACCAAATAAATAAATGGGAGATAAATTAGAATGTAAGTACTATCTGGATGTTTTCCAGTGAGCTAAAACTTTTTGGAGATATGGTAGTTTTATGGTACCGATACATTCTAGATATGCAACAAGACAGAGTCAGTATAAACCTAGACGAAGATACTCTTCTTTGGAATGGATTCATGGAGGATAGTAGGATCATTGTCAAAGATGCATATAGACATATTTCTATGACATTGGCTAGTTTTATATTTGTCCGGCGGCATGAAAAACTTTGGAAGTGGAAGCTTCCATTGAAATTGAATGTATTTGGGTGGCTATGTTTGAGAAAAAAATAATTACATGGGATAAACTCTGTAAAAAAGGCTTTAGTGGCTTCAGTAGATGTGCATTATGCAAGAGGAAGGAGGACAATGTATCACATCTTTTTCTATAGTCACCATTTGCATTGGCTATCTAGAATGTTGTTCTAAAGGACTTAATTTTTTTTTCCCTATTGGAATGGGGAGAATTTGGAGTTTTGTTTTAAAGAATGGATGTTTACCCATCTAAATAATGCAACAATTCCTATTTACATTTCCCGAGCGATTTGGAGAATAGGGAACTGCTTAATATTTCAAGACAAATAACTCACCATCAAGAAATTAGTGCTAAGATAATGTGTTTTTTTTTGGATTTCAGTCTCTGAACACATCCTCGTAAGCTCATAATTATATATAATCCTATTTAGATGGGTATTTTCCCCTCAACGTACTTTCATGAGGTTGTTAGCTTTAATATTTGTGGATGTGGTGGAGTGATATATTTTGAGAAACAACTTTTTTCTAATCTTATATGGGGGTGTGGTTTGAGATCCAATATGAAAGCAAAGATATCAACCTTGTGAGGAGTCTTATCATATGCTAAATTCTTAGGTTTGGACTCTTTACAAGTATTTGGGGATTCTAAAGTAGTGGGGCGATGGATAAATGCGAGTTTTTCTTTGGAGATAGTCAGTCTTGGTCATTGGAAATGGTGGGTTAGAAAACTCTAGAAATCCTTCATTTCCATAAACATTTCATATATCTACAGTGAATTGAATGGGCATACTGATGCCCTTTGAGAAAAAGGCTTGATGACGCATATGGGCACAATATTTGTGAAATGACTTTGAACTATATGTTTAGTTGATTCATTGTAGTTTCCTATTAGCTAAGGCTCTTCACAGATGCTAATTTTTCTTTATGCAACTATGGCCTCAATGTTTCTCATTGATTATTAGAACCTTTATGGTATATATGTTATATTTAGCTTAGTGTTTGGAATTTTTTAACAAGATGGGGATATCATGATGCAATTTGATATTTAGATCAATTTTAGATGATGGAAACACTTTATTATATCAATATAAAGCTATTGGTACTTTTCTTGCTGAAAAAAACATGGGTTGAAAAAACGTGAATTTTTAATCAAATTAATTAAAAATTAATAAAATCGAATCTCAAAAAAATAGTTTTTATTTGGTTTTATTTTTAATTTCTTTTCAAGAAATTTGAATCAATAATATTATAAAAGGTAAACCTTACACAAATACATCAAAATCCTCCCATGGACTATTATGACTAATCATGTGAACTAAAATTTATACTTCAAGGATAAACCATGACCCTTTCAGCAATGCTATCACAATACTTTAAGTTTTATTCCAAACAAAATCGATAAGCACTAAGTCAACTACTTATGATGATTCTTATAACCAATATTTAAGATCAAGAGTTATTAGCATTGGATTTGCAATTCATTTTAAATGTATGGACTTCACGTTAACCCTGGAGCCTAATTAACACTATACATACAATCCCATTGTAACTTTTGTACAAATAGCCCTAGTTTATTGGGTTATAATACCACAAATTTGAACTTCACTAGATTGATTTGAGATTTTTAAACTATCCACAGATCTATGGAAACAAACAAGATATCAAACCCCTTCCATCGATATGCCAACAATCAAATTTTGATGGACTATTATTATTTAATTAGGATTGAATTTTCCTGACAATCTATGTAAAACAAACAAAATATTTCTCCTACACTCTTCAATCTACAAATTGATTCAAATACTCCATACTATTCCTTTCCTTGGAAACTATAGCAATGTGAGGTCACAACAATTCAAGAAAAACACAGGTATATACACACGAAGGTTATATTAGACCAAAATAGGATGTGGTCTCTGATTATATCCTTCATTATTTATTTAAATTATCTATTTTAATTTGATATATTTGATAGACAAGTAAATAATATATATACCAACCAAAATAAGTTAATTTCTCTCGATATGGATAGTTCATGCAGCAATTTCTCTTAACTGAAAACTCTATGTCTTGATTCTCTTGATGTTATGTGTACATACGTTAAAAGAATATAAAGGTGGAATTTAAATAGGATTTAACCTGGTTGAGCATTCAACCTTTATATTGCATAAGTATATTGATTAGATTGATTCAACCAAGTTCCACTACTATAACACAACTTGGACCATATTAGTAGACATTAATTCCATACTTAAACTAGAGCATTATATCCACAAACATCTAGTTTTAGATTTAATCCAAAGACTAAATATACATTAACATCTACATATGCAGATTGGGAAGGAAATGGTTGCACATCAATTATAAAAATAAAAATAAAAAGTAATACATACAATAATAATTTCAGGAAATTGCGCATTTTATTTGAATACATAGTTGGCATACTCTTCTTGAATTTATCTCCCCTCTATCTTACCCATTCTCATACTCCAAGAATTACACTTTTATATAACTATACATTTGTACTGTTGAATTTATGAAATTTAAGCAAACTGTTAATTTACATACTTTATCTAACATATTCTCTCCAATATCATATTACTTAATTAAATGGAAAATAAATGTGGGAATGTTTGAGAGACATTAATAACATCATAGTCCAAATTTTACAATGTAATGAAGTAGATTAATATCAAAAGTCAACAATAGGAAAAATGTGCACCACTTAAACAAATAAAAAAATTATTAACCATTGCAAGTCAATAGTAGGAAAACTACTTTGTACCCATAGTAAATTAAACATGCTCAAATTGCACTAATTAAATAAATAAAAACATTACTAACCATTGCAAGTGAACAATAAGAAAACTACATTTTAACCATTGTAAATTAAACCTTACCAACATACCACTGTTCCAAGAGTAAGTTGGCCTCAAATAAACGTTTAGGTTGATGAGGCTCATCAACAGGAAAATCATGTGGGTATTAATACCACATTCCAGCTTATTAAAATGAACGTTTCTCACATTTCTTTACATATTTTATTGTATTTTTCTTAGTGAGAAGGGTAAAGGTGAGATGTTATGTCATGTGGCGTAATGTGCATTAATTGAAGGATTTGGAGTAGTTTTGGGCTAATTTAAGTGCAGAAACTCAAAGTAGACAAGCAAGAGGGATTTTATGAGATTTTGTCTCCCTCCTTAAAGCCTCAATTAGTTGAAAATTCCTCCACTAGATCTCATCATCTTGAAGTTACAAGCAGCCAAGCAAGTGATAGTTGAAGACAAGTCAACCTCAAGTTTGGAAGCCAAGCCTCCCTAATTTTTAGGAAGTTTTTGGTAGCTTTAGTTGTATCAATAAGAAGGCCTAGGGCCTCATCAGGATTGGAATTTTTATTGCAGCCAAGAGGCAATTTTGAGCTAAGATATTGTGACTGTTATTCTCATGTTATTTTTGACATTTTGGTGATAATGAAAAGGGTTTCTTTGATCTAGCAATGAGTTGACTCAGAGGGCCGCATCACTTGGGTTAGGGCCCAACCCTAGCAATAAAGGTTCCTCATTTTGTGCATGTATTCTTGGATTAGAATCATAGATTAGCTACTGAAGTATCTATTCTATGTTTAATTTACAAGTCTTTGAATGATTGGTTAGCTTTTCTTCCATGTTTGAAAAAATAGATTAGTGTTGCAATAGTGAAAAAAATACTTCAAAAAATCTTGTGATAGTGGCCTCTTACTCATCTCCCCC